>WHVD01000135.1:0-223414 GCA_015178975.1 Hysterangium stoloniferum | reverse complement strand
GGCGACCCCCTTGCCAGATATCGAAGCTATTCTACGAAATGTTGTGCGTCATAAGTATCGGAGTTTGATAGATGGGAAGGATGCCTACGAGCAGATCCGAGTGGTTCCCGAGCATGTCCACTGGACATTGTTCACCTCTCCTGATGGCACTATGGAAAGCCTGACGTTACAAATAGGGGATTGCAATGGTCCGTCGACTTACCAGACATTGATGAACCACATATTTGCGCCGTACATTGGCGTCTTCATGGATGTATATTTGGATGATATTGTCGTCTACTCGGATTCCATCAGTGATCATGTCAAGCATCTACGCACTGTGTTTACAGTGCTCCGTCGGGAAAAGTTATACCTCGCTGTCAACAAGATGCACCTGTTTGCTTCGGAGTTACCAGTTTTAGGGCATGTGATTAACAATAAAGGTATAAAAATGGACCCACATAAAGTTGATACAGTGAGCAACTGGAAGATTCCAACAAATAAGCAACTCCTGGCGGGATTTTTGGGGGCAGTGAAATATCTCGCTAACAACTGTGAGGGAGTTCGAATCCCAATGGCTATTTTAGCAGCGCAGACAGGAGTAAATAGGCAGTGGCATTGGGGTGCAACAGAGCAGCGTGCCTTTGAAGACGTCAAGCGGATTGTTCAGGCCCATCGTGACAGTTATAGAATTGCATTGGACTACTCACGAGGTCATCAAACCATTAATTTGGTAACAGATGCTTCTTTAACAGGTGCGAGTGGCATTCTCAGTCAAGGGGAAGATCTTTGCGCTGCCGCAATCGTGTCATTCTGGTCAGGGAAATTCAATTCGGCACAACAGAACTACCCTGTCCACGAACAGGAGTTGTTGGCTATCGTGGAGTCATTGAAAAGATTCCGGTCACAACTGTTGGGGGTAAAATTTTGAATCTGTACTGACCATAAAGGGATAGAATATATACTTACACAGAAGAACTTGTCCCCGAGGCAGACAAGGTGGCTGGATCTGCTAAACGAATTCCACTTCGAGATTCTATATATCCATGGAAAGTCGAACACATTTGCCGATGCTTTATCTAGAATCTATAGCGATGAGCCATTGGGCACCATTAGGGCTGAATCCGAGTACGTAACTGACATTCCAGGGAAGGAAGAGGATACAGGGGGGATGCACTACGTTTCAGGGGTTCCTGCCTTCAACAGTGTGTCAACACCACTGTATACAGGGTCTGCAGCGGTAGCACTGGAGGAAGCACCAAGACGGTCAAGAAGGTTGGCTACCCAAACGCGTCCGTCATATGCAACACTCGCAGGGCTGGGAGCAAGAAGGAAAGGACGTAATGAACGATCAGGAGAGATGACCGAAAAGATACACAGTGATCATAGTAAGTCATCTGGATCGCCCCTGGAGCATCCATCACAAGGAGCGAGGAGAAAAACACCAAATACGTCTGGTCATCAAGATTATGTTGAACGGCCTGTTTCACGAGAAACAATGGAGGGTGCGTTACCTGAGTTGCCTCCGGATTTTCTACTAGCAGAAATCCCATTGGAGGGCCATGATGGATTGGACATCCCAGAAGCTTTACGACGACAGTATGGAGCAGACGTTTTCTTCTTGAGGATATGGGCAACGCCGCAGGAGTATAAGGGCTTTACGTCGCAGGATGGGTTTCTGTTTTTCAATCTGGAGGGCGTCAAGCTACTTTGCATCCCTGATATTACCATTGGGAATCGACGAGTGCGGGAAATTGTTATCTCGCATGCACATTCCATCTTGGCGCATCTAGGGGCCAGGAAAACTGCTACATATTTGCGAACCAATGTGTGGTGGCCATCATTAACCAAGGATGTCGAATTATTTTGCAAGTCATGCAGTGTGTGTGCCACATCGAAATCTGAAACACAGAAACCGCAGGGACACCTTCGCTCAATGGAAGTGCCATCACAGCCGTGGGAGGCAATTGGGATTGATTTTGTAGGACCCTTGCCAACGTCTAGGAATCGCCTTGGAGAGTTCGATAGCATCTGCGTTATTATTGACCACTTAACCTGCATGGTCCATTTGGTACCGGTGCGCAGCAACTATACTGCTATTCAAATGGCTGAGGTGATCTTCGACCATGTTTACAAGTTGCATGGGCTGCCCGACAAAATTGTTAGCGATCGAGATTCATTATTTACAAGTATCTTTTGGAGGGAGCTTCATCGACTGATAGGAGTCGAACTGCGAATGTCTTCATCATACCACCCCCAAACAGATGGTGCTACCGAACGTGCGAATCGGACGATGACACAAATGCTTAGGCAATGTGTAGCACCAAACCAGAAAGATTGGGTGTCGAAACTGTCAGCTATTGAGTTTGCGATGAATAACGCTACATCGGAAACAACTGGATTCTCACCATTTTTTTTGAATTATGGTCAGCTGCCACGGCCACTGATCTGGGACAACAATACGAAGTATCCAGGTGTGCTTGAATTTGCAGAACGGATGAAGCTGGCAATCATGAATGCTCACGATGAGATACTGACTGCTAGGGTTAAGCAGACGCGTCAGGCAAATCGACACCGGAGGTCTGCGGTATTTAACGTCAATGATTTAGTTTATTTATCCACGAAGAACTTACGTTTACCAAAAAATCGGGCACGTAAACTGCTGCCAAAATATATAGGACCATTTAGGATTAGCCGGGTACTGGAGCCAGGAGCGACATACCAGTTGGAACTGTCACGGGAGCTCAAGCAACAGGGTATTAACCCAAGTTTTCATGCCTCGTTGCTTCGGATACACATTCCGAATGACGATTGTCTTTTCCCAGGGAGGCAGTTGAGGCAGATTCCTGGTTTTGGTAGTCAGCCTCGTGAGTGGGCAGTCGAGAAGATTCTTGCTCATTCAGGAAAGGGTCTCGAGGCCTTCTTTGAGGTTTTGTGGAACACGGGAGAAACTACCTGGTTGCCCTATCAAGCTCTTCAGCATGTTCATTCATTGAAGGCTTACCTGGAGGCACTAGGTGTTACAAGCGTTCGATCATTGCCCAGGGGCCAAGGGCGGCTCTCGAATCGCATCGAAATCGCCAAGATGTCTTTGAGCTCGGAGTGTCATCAGGGAGTGTCTTGCAAATCAAGCGCTGAGGACTTACCTTCTATTTATGTTGGCTCAGCGGTCCCAATCGCTGTGCAAGAATCACCCACTATGGATGCTCAGGATTATCCAACGCAAGTATCCACCGAGTTCTTGACGACTACAATGGCTGCCGTTCGCGATAGTGCTCTTCGAGGTGTCCAAGTGGCATGGGACTTGCGTATGGAGCAGTTCGAGACTATGCAGCGTCAACTCCTCGAAGCACAGCAGAGGAATAACATACCGCAACCCAAATCGACATTCAACCCTCGTGTAAGGGAACGGACCCGTGCCTGGAGGGAGAGACAACAATCTGCGTCGCTGATAGACAGGTTGTCTCCACGGCGGGAGTTACCTGGGAGCCTACCATCACTACAGGCCTCAAGTGCTATACGTCGCCAACGAAGGAGGCGGCAGCAGGGTATTTCCGGACCAATGGCATCATCTTCAGTGCGCGGCCTCGAAACTCGGCCTGTGAAGGGCGCGCCAGTCTTAAGTCAGCTGCAGGCCACGGAGGGGTATGTAAGGGTGTCAGCACAATCTCAGGTGATCAAGAAGGACGGACCACATGCATTGACGCAACAGATTGGTCATGGCCGCGAGGAGGAGATGGACCTCGATGGTGATTACGTGAGTGACGACTTAGACGAGCTGGAGCAGGGGGTGAGGGAATTGCATGGCTAAACCAGCCCACTGTTAATGGCACACTGCGTTGCAGCGTGGGAGGGTGGGTGTAACGGGAGCGGACCTGGTGGCGGACTTGGCACGGAGCGGTCTACCGCCGTGTCTCAGGGGGTAAAGAGAGGGTAGATAATTTTCCGATCAGAACACTGTTTCATTTTTATTATCTGTCGCTAGGGGGTTTAGTCTACGAATGTGAGCATAAATAGGGAAACCACCCATTAGCTACAGTAGTTATTTCGAATTGGAGCCTATTCCTACTCTGCTCATTCCTCTTCATAAGAAGCTCAAACCGAAGGATTACGCTATCTTTAAAGCCGAACCTTACAATCAATGTTTCGGTCCAACGAATCGTGCTATTCATGTGTAAACCTAGATCTTTCAATCCGGGTAATAAAGAAACGAGTTTGGGGATAACTCCAGGTCTCCACCCTGCGAAGAGGATATCCGATTGAAATAGTCCGTCATCCTTCGGAATAGTTAGGGACTTAACTAAGGCAGCAAGCCTTTGGTCGTTTTCGATAGTTCGGATTAGCAATTCGCAAGAAAGCAAACTGGCAGGTGCAATATCGTTATATATGTGCGGTATAATCATGTTATACCAAAATCGACTGACTCGAGCCATCGCGGCCAGAACTTTGGTAGTATCCCATATGTCTTCGATTCGAATCTTTGTATCGTCGCGTAAATGAGATGTAATTTTCTCAAAGAGTTCTGGTGGAAGGGTAGGTGGCCCTGAGGTCGGAGAAACTAGAATATCGGGCATGGAAGCGGGAATACTACTCCTACTCGAACCTCTCAATGTCGGCGGCGACATCTGTTGAAGTTATTTGCGCAGTGCTAAATATAACTCTCAGTGAATGATGGACTTCACTCTAACACGTATTGTTATCTACCTAAATATAACTGAAGTAACAGTAATGAGCTACTACTGTAAAGTAAGAAAGATATGCGTACACAATGAGTGATAAACCTTCACTGAGAGGTTATGCGGTCGGTCTCCGTTTCATATAGTTCAGCAACGACCGATGACCTATACAGTCGTTGCGTTCTAGCTTACCAAAGGTAGCTTATGTAACCCTTATATTTAAAGAACGGAGAAAGGATGGTTATCAGCGGAGATGTCACCCTGGAGTTGACTTATGTGTAATTATTGAACCCCCTTGAGTCAGCTTTCGGAATACTGCTCTCCCTTGACCACTGCAATGCTGATGTGGAAAAATTCGATTTAAGCTCAAATTCCTTGTTGTCTATTATTTTACATAAAGTGTTGGTAATCAACCTGACATCCCTAGAATATTATAGAATACCTTGGAACATACTTAACATAACTTTAGTAATATCTCTGTCATCCCTTCCAGAACCTTCTCCCCATAGATATATATAATCCCCAGTAGTTTACTCATAGATAGAAGCCAAGTTATATTCTAATATCTACTGTGGTCTGTGCAAGTTCCCAATAGGTTATGGGCCCCGGCCCCCAGTAGACTCTTTGTATTATCACTCGTCGCTCTTTTTTCGGACTTGGACTACATGACATCATCGGCATGATCACGACTCAATCTTTTGGGAAGGTTTCCCATGATATATGTCGCGTGTGAAGACATGCATATGCACGAACAAGAAAGTCACAAATCATCGGTTCCCATGTTTTTGCAACAAATTATCATTCGGTGCTATCAGCACATAAAAGTCGCATTATAATTCATTCCCGTGCTATCAGCACGTTCAACATTCGAGACACCATCAGCGTATTATTGAAGACACCATCAGCGTATTATTGAAGACACCATCAGTGTATAAATTCGGGACGCCATCAGCGTACAATCTTTTTCAGATATTCGGAGGTCTGCAGATATAAGCAGCTGTGTGCTTTGCTGGTAGTTGATGCTTGGATGCTCCTACAGCATTTCTGCACTCATCATTTTTTAGGTTGACAATTTTTCCTTTTAAATTTTATTCCTGGTTATTTTCATATTCCCTGTCATGATTCTTTTTTTACTTTTATTACTGGATTTTTGCCTGGAATGCTCAGTTTGAAGAGGAGTGTTGGTAATCAACCTGACATCCCTAGAATATTATAGAATACCTTGGAACATACTTAACATAACTTTAGTAATATCTCTGTCATCCCTTCCAGAACCTTCTCCCCATAGATATATATAATCCCCAGTAGTTTACTCATAGATAGAAGCCAAGTTATATTCTAATACCTACTGTGGTCTGCGCAAGTTCCCAATATAAAGTGATTTTATTGGCAGCCAGTAACTAATTTGGTATGTACATAGAAATCGTAGCCGTTCAGGCAATTACATTAAGAGACGATAGGAGGAGACATGGATGGCGTGGATTAAAAGCTATATTAGATGCCATACATACAACTGAAGATTCGCCGAATGATAGCCTCCCTTGCATCGTAATTTTCCTCATTCATCAGGAAAGTGGGAAGATCCGTAAGTATGCCGTCTATATTGTCTAGAGCCATCTAGGGGAGCTAGCTAGCTCGGCTAGACTCAGCTAGACATCCTACTTTCGTGAGATTACTATTTACTAGTCGGTATAAAAGTTTACTATAGATCTAGGGAGTCTAGGAAGGCTAGGGAGTCTACATAGACATTCCCAAAGCCCTGATGTTGACAGCGAGAGGCGAGGTCGATGTCGGCAATGACAGGTGACATAATAGGATTATCAGAGCAGAAAATGTATCTACCCTAATGACTATCTGCAATATAGTTATAAGAAGTGATATTGGCATGTCGTGGCGCATCTGAGCTGTCGAGGCTTATTCCTGAAGAAACATCGTTGATAAGTTAAGATGGAGAAGGGGAGGCCAACTTTAAGGCGGTTTATGACTAATTATAACTCCACAGCAGCAGTGGTTTTTAGATTTAACGATGGACATCGATATTCGGGGCTGAGTGCTTCAAGTGTGGATTTCAGCCAACTCTTATATTGTCCAGTTGACACTGGGTAACATAAACCAGTTGCACATATTACAAACACCCCCAAAATACTTTAACAATGACTCGCTGACAGTCAGTATACCAAATGCACAGTTCAAGATAAGATAATGCATCCCCAAGGCATCTTTTAAATTGCAAGTGGCACTCAAGTCGATGGAAGTTATACTAAACATGGACAGATGACTGAGTATATCTTTTGAATGACATATCGATCACATGAACCATCATTCACCACCTTGCCTCCCTGTCCAGCCCCAAAGCTGAACACATCTTCCCATACTATGCCCTGCCATACTCCTGCCACCCTTCATGGGGAATCTGCCTCATGAAAGGTATCCCTGGAGCCTTCTCCACCCCTGAAGAATCCACTGCTTTCCTCAGAACACTCAGGTCTACCATCCACAAGGCCAACCTAGACCCATCCTCCCTCATCATTTACACTGATGGCTCCTGCCACAAAGGACATGGCAACTCCTGCCATACTGGTGCCAGCTACTTCATCCAACACCTTGGTGCCCCCATCCAAAAGCATCAAATTGGCCTGGGCAAATGGGCAGGCATCTACAATGATAAGATGTTTGCTCTAGCAAGCATCTGCACTGCTTTGCCCATCATCACCCCTGACCTTCCCGAAATCAAGCATTTCCTATTTTTCTCTGACAACCAAGCTGCTCTGAGGTCCATTGATGACCTCTCAGACCACCCTGCCCAGGGTGCTTCCATTATATTCCAGAAACACATTGACTCATTACTATCTGACCCTTCCTGCTGCATCTCCCTCTCCTGGATCCCTGGGCACCACAGCTTCCATGTGGTCAACTTCCACCCCCCCTCCTCCATTCCACCACTTCTTGGGCCCTGGAGTGTGTGAAAGTGAAAGTGTGTGCTCTGATGTGCTGGTGCAAGGATTGGCTCCACCTCCCCCACACCAACCTTGCTGCCATGGCTCTTCACAAACCCCCTGTCCTGCAACTATCAAAGTTCCACAAGGACTATGGAGGGCCCCACCATATCCATACTCACATCATCCAGGCCATCATTGTCCATGGTTTCTTTGGTGAGTACTACCACCAATTTCTCCCTGTCCTACCCTTGTCCTGCCACTGTGGCACAGCGGTCATTCAGTCCCACCTCCACATCTTGACCGAGTGCCTTCTATATAAGGAACAATGCCACCTCCTAATCAACACCTCTCAGGACCTGTCTCCCTCCACCATCCTCAGAACCCATAATGGGCTCACCGCTCTAGGAGGGTGTTTATAATTACTATAATCTCAAATATTTACTAATAAAAGTCTTATTTTTACAAAACTCCATCTTTAAATAGTGATATCTATTCTGAAACAATTATATCATCAAAAAACAACCATCAGAAATAGTTCTCCATATTACATCTTATACAACCCATAGTTATTTAACAAATTCCATTGTATATAATTTCCTTCCTTTTACAGATGCCTACTAATACTTTTAATAGTATTTTGTTTTTTTGTTTTTTAAAAGTTGTAATGAAGTTATTTCCATGTAAAATATGTAAAATATTATTGGAAATTTTTCATACCACAGTTGTCTTTATTAAGTAAAACCTCCTATATATTCTGGGTATGTTGAATCAAGTAGAAATCTGTTTAGATTGACAGATCTATTCCAAAGTAATACATATGTATTTAGAGGTGCCAATGATATACATATGCATGGAATGGACTATTTAAAGGTATCTATTTTTTAAAAGTATTAGTGTTTCAAACTACTAATTTTTTTATTGTCTAGTCGTGTCCAGAAAGATTCATTAGTTTGTAATGTATGAGAGAGTTTAAAACTTTTTGAAAGTTTTAAAAACCAAATTATGTTTGAATCACATCCCAGATGTTTAAATGACCTTTAGAGTATATTAGAATTTGGTATACTTAATAGTTTTCAGATATCCTCCCTAGGAAAATTCATTGATGCCTCAAATGCCTTTGGCAAGATTGCACTAACAAGGCTACCAAACACAAGATAGAGCACAGAAATAAAAGTGGAGAGAGGACAGCTCAATGACAGGGGAGATCACACTTGTTTTAGTGGGATTCCTAAGAGATTGAAACTAAAGAAATGAGTCTGTACAGGTCTACTATTTATACTATTTATTTAATATTTATTTAGTATTTTTTATTTATGAAAAATCTGAGAAGAACACTAAAAATGGCATGTATGCACCCTACAGTGCATAGCCACACTTTGGCACTTATGTAATCCCACCTGGCACTGTGTAGGTCCACCCGGCGCACCAGTGCTGACTGCCTTGTGACAGCAATGGCAGTGGTGGCTTTGCAATGGTGGCATCAGTGTCAGCCTTAGTGCCATCGCTTGGCCATGCCACTGATGTGTTGCATCATGGTGCTGCTGTGCTGTGTCACTTTTCATGCAGGTGGCAGCGTGATTACACAATTGCACTCACACCTTTGCCTGTACATACTTGTCTTGTAGGTACATAATAAAATAAAATCAATACCCTGACAAAGATGTAGTCGCCCTCAGTTCTTCTCTTTATATTTTATCTTTTTTCCTCTGCCCTCTCACCCTCCCCCCACTCTACAATTGACCCACATAACCACACCTACTTGCCCTAGTACCCACATACCTATCCACCTACCATTAGGGTACCTCCTCCCAACTGCTATGTATGTATCTACATTAGGCAATGTGGTATACAAATGTATTAAAAAAAATTTATCAATCACATGACCATAGTAAATTTTCACATATCATTTTACTTACCATCATCATCATGTACTGTACTCGCCATTCTCAAGGAATACAGTGTGATCCTATCAATGTCTGATCAATGCCAAAGTAAAGCTGCAATAGATAGCATCCTTCAAGTCTCATTGAAAGCATCAATAAGAGTTTCTACCTTTGGAGACTGAGGCAGTATATAGGACCTGAAGGGTAATGGTGGCCTAAGGAGAAAGATTTCACAAATGATGTAACAGTGACAGGACAGAATGTAAGCTCACTAGATACATACATAATATCCGGTGCAAACTCCTCAGCAGGAAGCACCAGGAACGGGAGAGTGCTGTTAAACACTCACATAGACACAGCTTGACTGCCTGTCTCCTGGCCATATCAAGGCAACTGCCCTCCATGAATATACCAATGTCTCATTCTCATGTACAGTAGGCAACAAAACTGTTTGGATGTTTCTTTGTTTTGAAAAGATCCTTTAGCATCCGCCCAAAATAAATTCTAAAAAGTTTGAATAAATTCTGATAGATGCTCTAATATCACTAAATGTTGATTACATAACCATGATGTCATATGTCCATTTATGGTGATGTAATGATAGAATTAATGAAGCTTGTACATCCGAACAGTTTTGTTGCCTGTATTTTATAAACCCTATATACTAAACTGTTACTTGGTATACCCTCCCTTGGCCTTAATTACAGCTTCTACTCTTCTAGGCATACTTTCTATCAAGTTCTGATACACCTCCTTTGGTATCTTCTCCCATTCCACTTGACAGTGCTCCCAAAGCTCCTCAACTCCACTAGGTAGTGTGCTATAGTCAACTACCCTCCTTTTCAAGGGTTTAGATCTGGAGACTGTGCTGGCCATTTCATAACAGTGTAGCCATGGTCATCAAACCACTTTTGAGCTAGTTTGCTAGTATGCTTTGGATCATTATCCTGCTAAAAGATGATATCAGATGGAGTTTTCTTGTAAAACTCAAGGGATTGCTGAAGTTCATCCTCCAAGATGGAGCAGTAAAGGTGTGAATCCATCTTCCCTTCAATCCTAGTGACATATCCAATGCCTTCCCAAAGTATGCAACCCCACATCATCACACTACCACCACCAAACTTCAATGTTCCCTCCACCTGTTAAGGGTGCATACATGGAGGGTTTCTGAGAAACCCATGGGAAATCCAGTAGGACTTGGCTTCAGCTTATAGGCTGCACCCTTGTGAGATCGTGTTGTCCAATTTCAAACAGGCAGATGAGAATCCTGGGGAGTCTGGGTGGGGTTTGTGGGTCCAGAGGTCGGGGAGTTGAGATAGATAGGTCAGAGGTCAAGTGATAGATGTGTCAGAGCCTGTGGGCTCCAACTAGTAAGAGTGGTGTGATTCAAAGAGGAATTTAGAGTGGAGTCTGAATCATGATAGGTCATAAAACCATAATGGGAATGGAGCGGAAGTGGAGTCCAAATTGTGACAGGTCATTTGACTATAATGGGAACAGGGCTCAGTTAGAGGGATGATGGGTTTTCCGAGTGGGGTCTGGTGACTGATGCATGGGACAGGGTCAGACATAGACAGGGATGGAGTCTGGCGGGTATTCCAGTGACTGATACATGAAGTAATGAAGTTGAACATGGACAAGTCTGACATATGGAGTCTGACGGGAATTCCGGTAAACTGACAATTGGTGCGTATAGGGTGTGGGTGCATATAAGTTAGTGCCTGGAGTCCAGCGGGATTTCCAGTCCTAACACCACCTGCCTACATATCAGTCAACCCCTCCCCCACATTTTTCCACACCTACTTCCTTCCATCTGACCCAAGACAATTGATTTTGGTCTCATCAGAGAATACAACTCTCTTCCAGTCCTCCAGAGTGTACCCCTGATGTCTCTCTGCCCACTGTAGCCTCTCCCTCCTGTGAGATTGTCTCAGAAGAGGGCACTGGGCACTTCTTCTTTACCACAGGTTTTAGGCCAGCCTTGTGTAAGACATTACAAACAGTTTGGAAGGAGAGGGACTTATTTGTGACATCCTGAAGAGACTTGGTAACTTGCACTGCATTATTAGATTTCTGCCTGCAAATGAGATGCTTAGTATAGCTGATATCAGCAGATGTAAGCTTAGTTGGATGACCACCAGGACAGTATTTAGAGTGCATTTTTGAGATAGTTCCAATACTAACACCAGTGGTCTGATGAATAGAGTGCCCAAAGACATTAGAGAGGAGCAGAGTAATGATGTGTTCATGAATAGCTGGGAGAATAGTGTGTATAGTGAACTATGGGGACAAGCATGCTAAATGGCCCTGTATATATACTTGAACATGAACAAATCATGTGACTTGTGGGTTTAAGGTTTAGGTTTTAGGTTGTGGAAGTAAAGTCATATGATCATGAATATTTTAAGACCACTTTTTTGCTTTGTGAATCTTGGCAACAAAACCATTTGGATGTACAAGCTGCATTCATGGTATTATTGAATGGACATATGACATCATGGTTATGTAATCGACACTTAGTGATATTAGAGCATCTATCATAATTTATTCAGAATTTTTAGAATTTATTTTGGGCTAATGCTAAAGGATCTTTTCAAAATAAAGAAACATCAAAATAGTTTTGTTGCCCACCGTATTTCAGTCTACTTATCATCTGTATCAGTGCTACCCATACCTTAGTCATTTCACTGGTTCATGTTGACTAAGATACATTACCTGTTATCCTCCTTGCTCCTAGTTAGCTTACCAAATTGTAGTATTAATTATCACAAGTGATGGGCACCCATCAACACTTTTGAGATACACATAAGTATTGTCCCCAATTGAATTCTTGTGAAACTGACACACTGAACCTGATACTGATGCACTGAACCTGACCCATACTGTTTGAACCTGATACCAGAGTCCAAATATAATATGTCCAATCACCAGCACTTTTTGTGCTACCCACTGAGGACCATGTTGACAGTAGTTTATATGGCACAACACCATTTGGTCTGCCACAGGTGCATGTGCCATCCAAGGTTATCTAAGGAACTGTTCTGAAACCATCCACTCTTACACCAGGAACAACACCCACCCTAATGAGTTACTGGGGATCCAAGACCCCCTGCCCCGAGGAATGTACATATACAATAACTATAATTAACCTCAATGTGAAGAATTCTGTAGGAAATTGGATCCAATCTACAGATGCCACTGTTCAAGTGTTGTCTGCCCTGAAGAGTGTTCTTTCCATTGTTCATTTTTTACTCTCCTGATAAGGAAAGCTATGATGTCATGCTTATGTCATCATAGATGTACATTATACCTCTTACTTCTGATTTTTTCTGATTTTTTTCTATTTTATTTGTGGAGCTGTAAACCCCTTGCCAATTTCACCAAACATCCACATGCTTTTTTGGGTCACTGTATAAATACATCTACTTGATTGAGTAAATAATTTTTGAAGCCTTTGTTTATCCTCCCTCTGCCCCCTTTGGCCTTCCCAGATCACAGTGAGTCCTTGCCAAATTGGCCTTGGGGTGCTCTAAATCTAGTTGTGCTGCTGGGCTTCCAACACTTGATGCTCAAGCATCTCTGCCTCTTTATATTTTCCCAGATTATGGTAGGTCCTTGCCATATTAGCCTTGGCCAGTACAGCATCAGGATGCTCTGGACCTAGTATAAGTTGCTGGGCTTCCAACACTTGATGGTCAAGCACCTCTGCCTCTTTATACTTTCCCAGATTACAGTAGATTCTTGCCAAATTGCCCTTGGCCAGTATGGTGTGAGGGTGCTCTGGACCTAGTATGACTTGCCGGGCTTCCAAAACTTGATGCCCAAGCACCTCTGCCTCCTTTGGCCTTCTTAGATCACAGTAAGTGCTTGCCAAATTGGCCTTGGTCAGTATGGTGTGAGGGTGCTCTGGACCTAGTATAACTTGTTGGGCTTCCAACACCTGAAGCTGGAGCACCTCTGCCTCCTTTGGCCTTCCCAGACTACAGTAGGTACTTGCCAAATTTGCCTTGGCCAGTATGGTGTTAGGATGCTCTGGACCTAGTATGGCTTGTTGGGCTTCCAGCACCTGAAGCTGGAACACCTCTGCCTCCTTTGGTCTTCCCATATTACAGTAAGTCCTTGCCAAATTGGCCTTGGCCAGTATGGTATCAGGGTGTTCTGGACCTAGCATGAGCTGCTGAGCTTCCAACACTTGATACTCAAGCACCTCTGCCTCTTTATACTTTCCCAGATTACAGTAGGTCCTTGCCAAATTGCCCTTGGCCAATATGGTGTGAGGATGCTCTGGACCTAATATGACTTGCCAGGCTTCCAACACTTGATGCTCAAGCACCTCTGCCTCCTTTGGCCTTCCCAGACTACGGTAAGTACTTGCCAAATTTGCCTTGGCCAGTATGGTGTTAGGGTGCTCTGGACCTAGTCTGACCTTTTGAGCTTCCAATACCTGAAGCTGGAGCACCTCTGCCTCCTTGGGCCTTCCCAGATCACAGTAGGTGCTTGCCAAATTGCCCTTAGCTGAAAGAGTTTCAGGGTGCTCTGCACCTAGGACACACTGTCTCTTTGTGAACAACACTTCCTGCATGTTACGAGCAATGTCCCAATTGCCAAATTCTCTTAAAACCATTGAAAATTTGCTAAACATATCATCATAGTAGACCTTTAGATCATTCCCACCACAGCTTCTGCTTCTAAATGCCTGAATGTGAAGTAAAAGATTCCGTCGGCCCATAATAGCCTCCATAGTGTCTCCAGCTGGGATAGCCCCTACTAAGAGAGCTCTTGCTGTGCATATGTAAAGAGAACTTTCACTCCCCAAAGCTTTGTCTCTACTCCATGCATGAATCACAGGATGCATTGTCCAGGAAAGAGATTTATGTGTATCATCATCTTTGGATAGTAAAGAATAATCACATAATAGTTGCATTGCCTGTCTAAATTCCATATTTATCCATTGCCCATTCCTATTGCATTTGAGGAGGTGAGTGGGAAGATAACATGATGTAGTTTCCAATTGTTCATCATATATCAGGGTGGGAATTGACTCTGCAGCTTGTTTAAATATATCTTCCATGATATTGTCATAGTGAAAAAAACCCAAAACTCTAAGAAGAAATAAAGCATCCTGTGCAGATTTAGAAGAGCTTGTTGTATCAATGAGATCATATGAGACATTCAATGCACTGTAAACAGTGTGGGTATATCCTGTGGTGCCTTTTAGAAAAAGGTGATTGGCATCTAGCAGACTTACTCCCTGTATCTGATACTTTTCCAGAAAGTTTTGGAGAGTACACAGTCCAGTAGATATAGTTGCTCCAGCAATATCTACAGCAAGAGGTAGAAAACCCAAGTTTCTTACAATATATGTTGACAATGCAATCATTGTAGTATCAGAACCACCTGAAAACCCTGCTGCATTCTGAAATAGAGAAATAGCAGTATTCTCATCCATTGGTTGAATGTTGATATATGATGTCACATGAGCACTAAGTATAGTATCCCTGCTTGTAATCAGGATATCAATCATCCTGATTTGCTGTAAATAGGTAAGGATGTCACTATGCATCCTATGAGCATTATCAAATATGAAGAGCCACTTTCTTTTATTGTGAGACAGCCATTCCAGAACTGCATCACTAGACCTTTTAACTCCTTGTACTTTAACTTCAGGATCATCTGCAATACTGGCAAAGCTATTTTGCAATGTCATTGTGCTTGTGGCATCAATCCAGATAACTCTCCAATAGTTACTGAATTATTAATCAGGATCTATAAGGAGGCTCATTAATCTGACTGATAGCTTACTAGTTATTGGCTAACACCTCTTCAATAAATTTCAAACATATCTGAGTTTTCCCAACTCCTGCCATTCCATATAAAAGAAAGTGCTTCCATGATTGAGGATTGTTAGAGGCAAAGAATTTTCTGAGTGTTGTAAGATATTCATCCTGCCCCAAGAACCTTGGACTAGGATGGAGTTTGGTCTTATATATCACTCCTGTGGACTCCACCTCTATTGGGCAAATGACATCAATATACAAGATATTTTATAGATATTCCTCACCAATGTACTCAAACTTAGACCACCAGTGTTGCATTGATTTCAAAGCTTTCTCAACCATATCTTGTATAGTGGATAATACAAGAATGAAGTCATCATCACTTTGAGATGTGAACTTGGTCATCCCATTATGATCCTTAGACATGCCTATCAGCTCCACATCAACAGCATCTGGAATTACAGCAGATAATTTGGGAACAATCTGGGAAAAGCATTGTAAGTTTTTACTGGCCCATAAATATATGTATATAGGCTCACAATCTGAGAACTTTTATCAGGCAAAACAGTTGGCAAAGTTTCATGAAAGAATTTGGTATGGAAATCTGCACTGATTGTATTGTAAGAAGACAATTGCTGCTGCGACCACTCAGAGCTGGAGATCATGTGCTTCAACAATATATTGTTTGTTTGGTTATATGGCGATGCAAGCTTCAGTAGTTGATTGGCTTGGTGCGGTGTGGCGAGGAATAGAATGCCATGTGTAGACACAGCTATCCATTTGTGTTCAACCAGGTGACCGCTGTGCGCCTGACAGGCTTGTATCAAAGCCTGACAGGCATCAACATTCAATCACAGCCGGACACCTATTGCAGAAATCAACCTACGTGTTTGAGAATAATGCCCCCAAGACTGTGGGCAATGAAAATTATAGGCCGTTTCTGAAGCAGTTCATATGAGGACATGATAGCTCGTAACATAAGAGTTATATAAACCGTAGTATCTGAACTCCCTCTGAATGCAGCCAAGCGTGCAAGAAAGCTCTCTGCGTGACCATCCAAGGTCTGCGTAGGTGATGTAGCCGTGCTCTGGGTGTAGGTATCATAACCATATGTCAAAATTCTAGCCGAAGGTACATCCTGGGGTAAGAAATCACGAAGCCAGAGTTTGCCGTTGTTTGCTGTCCACGACGCTTCACGATGTCCATCCAGCCCGTGGATGGCGACGATACTGTAAAATTATGTAATTGAGTCTCGGTGCACGGTAGAATTTGCTATTAATTGCTTACTCGATTGTCGGAGAGATACCTGGTGAAAGCACCTTGATGCCGAAATCCTGCGAGCGAATTTGTTCTTGAGGGTTGGATTGGAATGTATCACGTACTAGTCCGACTGAAGCCGATGGAGCACCTTTAGACCGTAACTGCTGCGGAGGGATCAGAAAAGAACCCAGAGGTTCTGAGTCTTCAGGGTATATAAGAATGACACGTTTCAGACGCCTAAAGATAGGAATCATTGTTTGGAAATTTGCTCGTGGTGAGGGATGTTGGGGTAAGTTGCCCTAACGTGTGGAGACTGAAGATAAGAGCGATAAGCGTGAGAAGTCAGCCAGCTTCTTTTCCCATTTGCCGCTGCGATTTCCCACGCATCCTTTCAAGTCTGCCATTCCTTTTCACTTTGGTTGTTCGTCCATTGTACTCCATAAAAAATCACATGGCTCATCAGGGATGCCTATCTCAGCATTACCACTACCGCGCAGTCCAGGGTGAAGCGCCCAATCTTTCATTGCTGTACACATGAATTGACATACAACATCACAAGCCAGTTTATTTCCTCTACACGACCTCGGAAGAACAACGCGTTTTACCAACATGCGTGTGTTATATTTGTAGATATGATGGAACTCGAGTGCCAGCTGCTGTTGGCAGTGAGTCGACATTTGTTGCAACTGGTCGGGAGCAAGTTCCGCCTCACAAGATCATCGTTGCTTCCGTGTCGTTTTGCGACTTGTCACCCGTTGCTGTCAGTTATTCACCTCCCTCGTGGTCTGCTGTGAGCCCAGTGGGAAGTGGTGTGCCGATAGAACTTGAGTATCAGTGGCGGACAGACCGATATTTTGGGAAGCGACCAATACGTCAAGTTGGAGTTGCTTGATCTCCCCAGCCTCCACAACCGTCTCTTTTCCAACGCAACGAGGAAGGGCCAGGAAGCGATTAATGACTGATTACCACGCCTCCACGACCTGCTGTCGTCTACCATATCCAGATCCACGTCTTTCGTCTTGGGTTGAGCTTGTGACATCAATCTATCTTGCCATTTGCCGCATTTCCATAGGTATGGATTATATTTGAAAGGTGTACCACACATGCCTCAAGTGTCATTCTTCCGTTGTATGGTGGTTATCTCTGAGACTTAACCATTTCATTCAGGCCTAGCAACACGTGACGATGTGTCTTGCTGTTTCGCCGCACTTTTCTCCAGCCGCGATATTTTTGACATGTGGCATTAGTTATGCACATGGTCTAATGTGAAGGTACAGATATTAGTCGCACCATGTCTATCGTCCTTGGTGCAAGACTGTACCTCGATCGCTTCTCGGCCGCTAATTTAAACGCCACAAGTTATTGTTCAATACATGCCGGCCTTTGTCTCGTTGCATTACTCTTAACGTGTCATTGCACAAGTGATACACTATCAGTGGTTGTTAGCAGGGCAATTAACAAATGTACGTTGCATTATCCTCCATAGTGTCATGATCCACCTAATCTCATGGTAGTTCACAATATTAAGGACAGCGAAAGAAGTATATCACCGGTCATGGCTTATGCTAATCGTCTATGCTCTCTGGCTCGGCTGTGTAAAAATATACAAACACGAACGCTCACTTTATATCCTCTAAATAACGTTTACACCTAACGTTGTCCTAAAATAGTGTGACTGGTGTATGATCAAATCTTGTAAAATGAATGGAAATATCGAGTGTGTTCCAGGACTGCTCCTTTCACCAACGTTTTTGTATGTCAACATTCTGTCATGCAACAAAATATCCTGTGGAAACACTCGAGAGGGATTGCGAGATTGGTGCGGCAGCTAAGCTAAGTATGTTATGACAGCGGTCGTATAAAGGAAATAACGAAGCTGTCAGGGCGAGTTGCCAATTACGTTGGGTCGATTGCAAGGGTCAAGCTCTCTGCGACATGCGTTTGCCTAAGTACTGGTTACGAATTTACTAGGCAATATCAGGGTGTTCCTGCTTATGCTGTAGGTGGTGTAGAAACAAACCGATTGAAAATTGATCATATCCATTTTGAAATTTGAATGTAGGGGAATAATACGAAATTAAATGTGTAGCATACAAGGACATCTAAGTGATATCTGAGCACATGTCTCGATACCCTAGCAAATTTTCAGCATGTTTGTTATAGTTCGTGCAGAATCCGAATAAAATGTCGCTGCAAACAAGGAAGGTTAATACGGAAGTTCAACAAATAACTGGCACACTCACCATTCCAGCAAAAAGGCGACCGTCAGCCTGTGTTTCGTTGTGGTACCGCCCACGTGCGTCGTTTACCTTTACAACATCAAACTTCCCCGACTCTGCACTATAGTGGAAGATCCGCTTCACACCCGCCCACCTACACCATTCAACACATCGCCAACAAGGCCTCGCGTTCCCCAGCCCGTGTTTTGTAATTCTAGCCACATATAGACCAGCACCGTTAACTCTCGAATCTCTACGAGGCCCCGACCACTGTCAAACAGATACATTAAGGGGCACGCGGGACAGCCTCCTCGTCCTTTGGCGCCGATCGATGTGGACTCGCGCTGCGACTCTCGCTCTCCGACGACTCCGAGCTGTTCATACCACGAGCCTTCCTCTTCCATCCGTGTTTGATATTATTCTTTGCCCAGTAGCGTATGAAAGACACTACTCGAGTGCCCGGCCTTTCGCCGGACGTACGCCTGTCCGTGGTTGTCGCTCGAGAACACGGCGGTCGAAGACTTGGTTTTGGACTGCTGCTTGAACGCGGGAGACATGCCAATAGCGATGAATGTTGCATGCATTTCTACGTGCATTGATGTAGGCTTGTGGTCCGCGTTTGGCGACTTCAGAACTGTCGTAATGTGGACGATGGTGATTGTAACCTGTAGAAATGATCCTTCCGCCTTTTTACCAAGATTACACCCAGTTGAAGCACGTTGTAGACTTGGACACGGCATCAGCGCGCTGGGGGGGGGGGGGAGGGGGTAAAACTGCGACTTGTTCATTGTTATCAATGTCGATAACAGGTGCACAAGTGTAAGGCTGTAGGTATCAGCCTCACTCAGCAACAGACAGGACAATGTTATCTGATTGCGAATCGTAACGATATACAGTAAGACAGTAAGTGATAGGTGAGTTCTTTTTCTATGAGAGTAGCTACTAAAAGATTCTCTCTTAAAGGACTTCTTCCGGCGGAACAATTGGAGAACAAAGGCACCAAGGCACAAGAAAAATGTTGTTCGAGGGGGAAGTGATCGCGAAGACGGGAAATTAATAATTGCGATCAGGGCAGCGAGACGAAAAAGGGGGAACAATCCCGGCGACAATAGGCGAGCGGGATGGTGTGGCCACCAGAAGGGGGATGATCGGGGAGACAATCGGTGAGCGGTCAGTGTTGGTGTGACGTATATTTCTGTCGTAAGACCACCATTGCGGCGCGCTGTTTGCCCTTCCGTTTGTAGTTACGGCGGCGGTGAGTAGTGGACAACATCACTAAGTCGCCTACTTTGTATGGTATTTCTGCTGCCCGGCTCTCATTAGCATGATAGGCCTGTCGGACCTTGGCAGCAGTGAGGTTGTCCTGTGCCTCCTGAACGTCGAATTCCAGGCGACGCAGGATATGGTTTGCAGCGGCTTCAGCAGAGGTGGCATCAGCGGGTAAGGGGAGCAGGGGGGGAATGACCCGGGGGGAGCGACCTGTCTTTAACTGGAAGGGGGAGAAACCCGTGGATGTATTCACAGTGTTCATGACAGCGAACCGCACGCGGGGCAGCTGTGCTGACCATCCTTTCTGGTTAATATCAACATGGTAGCGGATAGCCTGGTTCAAGGTTTTATTTGTGCACTCACTGGTGCCATCACTTTGTGGGTGGTAGGCGGTGGACATCTTCAGCTTTACCCCTGAGAGCTTGTGCAAGGCGCTCCAGAGTTCTGATGTAAAAAGGGGGTCCCGATCTGAGACTAGGTTGAGCATTAATCCATTTTCACAGTACCACTCATCAAACAGCACCACGGCAACCTGTGCGGCAGTGTAAGAAGAATGTATTGCAGCCAACCGAATATTGGCACCCAGTGTATCAGTCATGGTCATGACTGTATCTTTGCCGTTTTCTTCAGGAAGTGGGCCAACGAAATCGATGGCGACGGTGTCAAAACGGCCATCAGGAATAGGGAGGGGGTGCAGGGGACCACGGGGCCGGCTAGTGGGGTCTTTATTTCATTGACATTCTGTGCAAGAAGGTATATATGCCACCTGCAGGTCTCACCTCATGTTTGGGCAGTAATAAGCATGGCGCAGAGATTCATAACTCTTGTCAAAGCCAAAATGGCCAAGAGTGTCATGTGCTAGGTGGTAAAGCATCTCTCGAATGGTGATATCTCGTGGGATCACAAGGCGGTGCCCAACGTACAGGAGCCCTGACTCCTTCCTAGCCCCATCAATACTTCCTGCTGCAATGCCGTCTTCAAGTTGCTTACAAAAGTCATCATCCAGGTAGCCTTGGCGGATCTGATCTAGGAGTGATGGGTCCACTGTGATCCTTAGGATCCCACCTGCAAGTTGTTTGGGCGGTGAATGGGTATATGCCAAGGCGCAGGCAGCGTGTCTGGCATCAGGGTTGCAATCCGGCATCCTAGATAACGCATCAGCAACTGTATTATCTTCACCACGAATATAGATGATATTAAAATCAAAGTCCGCAAGGTACATGGACCAGCGCATTTGCCGGTGGGACATGTCTTTCTGTGATTGAACATATTCTAGTGTCCGGTGATCAGTGTAGACATTGAAATGGCATCCTAATAGGCTGGTGTGCCACTTTTTTAGTGCCTTGATGATGGCTAACAGTTCCTTTTCATGGACAGGGTAGTTCTGCTCAGCAGGGTTAAGTTGATAAGAATCATAGGCAACTGGCCGGGCTGTTGTCCAGTCCTTCCCGAAACTGAGGACTTTCCCAGTACGTCTGTCACTGGCATCTGTGGTCAGGAAAATTTGACTGGTGGTATCATGATAGTCGATGACTGTGAGACAATCTGCACCTGTGACCAAATGTTTAATGGCATTAAAGGTGTATTGATGTTCAGTGGTCCAGGTGGGGAAGTGTCAATCACAATCCTTCATAGTCAGGGGGGTGAGTACACTGGTGTGTTCTGCAGGGGCAGGGAGGAAAGCTGAAACATATCGGGTGAGTCCCAAAAAACCCCTGATGTTAGTTGCTGTTGTTGGCTGAGGCCAATTGATGATGCACTCGGTTTTGTGGGCATCTGGACGAATGCCTGTGGCAGAGATGTGATGTCCAAGGAAGGAAATGTCTGTGGCAAATAGCGTGGATTTTTCAGGATTACAATATAGCTGGGCAATGTGGAGTGCCTGCAGGATGGTAGCCACATTCTTTTCATGTTCCTCCAGGGTTTTCGACCAAATGATAATATCATCAAGGTAAACGTGGCATATCTTCCCCAGGAGGTGTCGTAATGCATCTGTCATCCATTGTTGGTGTAGATGGCCCATTGCAACCCCCCATTGGCATGATGGTCCACTCATAAAGGCCCCAAGGTGTGTGCACAGCTGACAAATGTATGTCCTCTGGATGTACTTTGGTCTGAAAAAAGGAGTTGGTCATATCAATTTTCCCAAATATGACACCTCGTCCGCAGTCAGAAAGGATGTCATCAACACGGGGTAGGGGATAATTATCACGTATGGTATTTTTATTTAGTTCACGGTAATCATTTACCCATCATGGTGGGATATCAAAAACAGGCACCCCATTTCAATATTTAGGGACACAGAAGGCAGGTGACACATATTCCGAGGAAGATGGTCTTATGCGTCCAGCTGCCAAATGCTCTTCGAGGAGAATTTTCCAGGAGTCGTGGAATTTTTTGGGAGCAGAGTATCCCCGTCCAACTGTAACCTTTGAGGGATCTTTGAGACAGATACGGTGGTATATGTGTGTAGGCAGGGCAGCTGTGTCTGGCAAGCGCAGTGGAAAACAGTCAGCAAAGGTCTTTTTAAACTCAAGATCCTTTTTGGCTAATTTTTCTTCAAACATGAGGGCCTCAATATGTTCACGTACTGCCGCCATGATTGGGATTGGTCATAAGTATCCTGCCAGTGGTGGTTCGGATACTGCTCGGCTTGGTGGTCTTGGTGAGGGTCGTTGTGTGGCCATTGATTTAGGTGTAATTGTGGTCATGCCTTGTTTCCACCTTCTTGGATTGATGAGGTCATAATTGACCCTTTTATCGCACGTGCTACACTTGGTGGTATCGATCACAATATGGTGAGATGAAAGAAATGGCATTCCCAAGATAAGTGGTACAGGTAACCTAACATTCACTTTTGCCTTAAAAACCCCTGATTGCCATGTTCCCTTTCCTGATCCAATTTTTTATTTCACAAATTCCTTGCAACTCAAAGGTGTTTCTGTTAGTGATGAAAGGTTGTCCTCTGCAGCTGGGAGGGGAAATTGATGTAGGCCTAGTTGCAAAACCAGGGCATTGCTAATCACTGTGGAAGGGCAGCCAATGTCAAGTAATGCTTTTATCGGAAGAGGGAAGTCGGAAATGAGGTGTCCCGTAAGCTCTACGGGTGCGTAGAGATGAGGGACTGTAAAAGGAGTTTGTGATTTGGGGGAGGAAATGACATACGTATCCGTATCTTCATCCATGCATTCCTCAATTTTCACCAGGGCAAGACCGGCAGTGGTCCGAGGGGCAGCAGCTCGGGCCATTGACATTGTGAGTGGTTTTTATGTGGCAACATCAGGCCATGTGTTAAGAACTGAAAACTGACTAATGTCGGTGGCCGACAGGGACCGATCAGAAGGACTTGGCTTCAGCTTATGTGCTGCGCCCTTGCAAATATCCGTAGGGTGTCCTTAGATTTCGGGCGGGCGAAGACTAATCCTAAAGAGCTCCTTTCGGCGAGATACCAATCGGAACCGAAGGACAAGTTGAGCGTCAGGCCTAGGGGTCGGGGCCGGGAGTGGGCGAGTGCACGCGAAGGTGGATGGGGGGGTTCTTAGTATGGGACTGTTACAGACGTATGAGGGTATTCTGAGTTGATATTCTGATTGCCTAGTAACTACAACTACAGCGGGTTCATATACAAGTAACAGGCGTCTAGAAAATACTAATGGGGAGAAGGGCGGAAAATGGCATTAACAATAAGCTTGACTAGGAACGGGAAGTTTATGATTAGTTCGGAGGCCGATGATAACCGAGAGCGGGATTATGATAAAAGGAAATAGTTCAAGGACTACAAATATAGATAGACATATGTGAAACATAAGATTGAATGGATCAACATAATAAAAGGGACGTATCAAAAGTTTGACCAGACAATACGAGTTATTTTGACGTGGGCATAAACGGAGTTTGATCTTCGCGAAAACATATGTCAGCTTCGGGGCTGATGGTTTCCGAAATGGTGACTTGAAAACGTTGATAAGTGGCGATAACTGTCAGGAACCGGAAAACCCGCCGGCCTCCGGGCCCCCGGACCCCATCCTACATGCTCCCGACCCTCTATATTGTATAGTAACAACCGGAGTTCCCACGGGACCCTGTACATCAACTCGTTTATGCCTGACTCTCTGTACGCACCCCACCTGTCTGCACCTAACCCTCTGTCTCATACACCAGTCCTCGGACTCCACCGGACTCCGGACTCCACTCTATGTACACCCGACACTCTGTGTCTTATGTACCAGTCACCGGACTCCGACCGGACTCCTGGAACCCCTCTAACAGAGCATAGAACCCCGCTCCTGTTATCTGTCTCTGCGTCTCACACACCAGTCATTGGAAAACCCACCGGACTCCACTGGACCTCCTGCACATCAAGCCTGTCTATACCCGACACTATCTTGTGCACCAAGTCACCGGACTCCGACCGGACTTCCGGAACCCCTCTAACTGAGCCCCGCTCCAGTTATGGTTAAATGATCTGTCATGATTCGTTCTCTGCTCCCGTTCCGTTCCGTCCCTATTCCCAGTTTAGTATTTACCTGTTTTGTTTTATGTTTAATAGTTCTGCCTCTCATTAATACCGGATTTGGTATTATTACATTTCACAGTCTATATAAGTCTGCTATGTTCATGTACTTAGAATCCAGTTTCAATCTCGAACTAGTTTTCCCCCGAACAAGTTTGATCCTTGAACAGTCTCTAGTCCTCTTGTCTGTCTGCACACTCGATTCCCGGAACTCCCACGGGAACTCCGGAATCTATATCTTTCTGTATGCATTCTGTCAGCTTGAAATATGGACACCCGAATGAGTGTACGAGGGCGCAGCCTATAAGCTGAAGCCAAGTCCATCTCAGTCGTTCACCATATCTTTCTGGTAATTATTCTGATATCACCGTTCCTTGTACTAATAATCCCCGGAACTTTCCCGGGACCTATTGCCCGGGGAATCCGTGGGACTATTTCCCGGAAGCAAGTGTGTGTTCAGAATAGTTACCGGAAACCTCCGCGGGACTATCCGTGGAGCTTTGTTCGGGAACTTAACAGTAGATTGAAACTACAACTCGTCACTCGTTTACCTTATCTGACCCCATGTTTTAAATTCCACATTCATTTGTTCACAGTTCTACATCGGCATCGCATTACTTATTCTTTTACAGAATTGCTTGTGTTTTCAGACTTCGTTCTGACTTCCAGATGCAGAGATAAGTCAATGGCTGAAGCTGATCGTGTCTTACTCAGATCCACTCTTTTGCCCTGCCCCGATCCTTGCTTTTGTCCTGCCCCTGGTTTGCTCGACTCCCGTTCATTTCCGGATATTCTAGATAGGTTATTTCCCTACTAGTCACCATAGTGTCGGATTTCCCCCGGCCTCCGGAATTGCGCTCTGTCTGCCAATTACCTTGACGGTATACTATGGATTCAAGTGTTCAATGTGTTGGTCACCTAGTGCTTGGTTTTCTTTACAGATATACCTCCTAAAACCATTGCTCACATTTCCAAATCGACATCGCCTTGCTTACCCTCGCTATCTGCCTTGTCCTCGGACCTTTTCTGGTTCCTGGACCTTTCCGAACTTTTCCGAACTTTTGTTTGGACCCTTTTCCGACTGACCCTTTGGTCCATGTCTGTCCCATGCATGTTCCTTGTCATGTCTCTGTTTTCCGACTCATTCTCCAACCTTTTCCCGACCTTTCAGACTCTCTCTGCCCTGCTGTATTTTCCTACAATGACTCTCCGGACTTTCCGGGTTTCCCGGCAGATCGGATTCCGAGTCAGGAAGATTTCATGCAACATTTTCTGTCGGTCTTTTGCAACCTGGATACACTCCAAACTGCGACTGGCTTTCTGTTCCCTTCCAGGACATTTTCTGGCTCTTTTCAGTTTCTCTGAGGAGCTTTTATTTGTTTCCTTGTGGAACAAATCTGGACGTCACCTTGACCAGTGTTGGATAAGTTGCTTGGTTATTTCTAGGATACCACTGTCTCACCCGCTATAAATCCGTTGATTTCTGGGTAATGAGCAGTAACTTTTCCGGAATTCCCGATGCCTCTTATTTGACTTGTCTTGTCTGCTCTGAGTCTTTTCAGACTTCCGTGGCTTTTTCGGCACTTGTGGTCTTGATGGCCCTTGTGATCCTCCATGGCCTCCATGGCCTTTTTAGGCATTCTCGGCCTTTTTAGGCACCCATGGTCTTTTCAGACTTCCCTGACCCGAACGGCACCTGTGGCCTCGATGGCCCTTGTGATCCTCTACCGGCACCCATGGCCTTTTCGGCACCCCTGGCCTTTTCAGGCACCCATGGCCTTTCCGGCACCCATGGCCCTTCTGGGCATCTCTGACCTTTTCGGCATCTCTTTTCTTTTGGCTTTCAACTCTTTCACTTAATTTCGGTTTCGGTTTCCGTGGATATTTCCGAACTTTCCGGAATCCTCGGAACCCTTGGACCTTTCAGATTCTTCGGATTTCCGGACTTTCCGGGATTTCCGAACTATTTGGATCCTACCTATTTGTTGAGTTTTCGTTTGCCAAGATCAGTTAATGCAGCCTTTCAGGCATTTTCTTTTGGCCTTCGGGCAACCCTCAGGCCTTTTCAGGCATCCATGGCCTTTTCAGGCACCACTGCCTTCTTTCGGCAATCCTGACCTCCTTTGGCACCAACCCTTTGACTTGATTTTTAGTCATCCGTTTTCGACCCAGCCACCTCCATGGAAAACCCGACATTTTGTCTAGACGATGGGACGTCTATCCCAAAGAGGGGAGTAACGACTATGCCATTGTAAACCTACATGCATAAGTTGAAACCCACTAACCTCTCTCTAGCTGCATTATGCATTATCCGTGGACCCCTGTAAATGTTGGAGTAACGACTATGCTATAGTAAACCTGCATAAGTTGAAACCCATATCCTCTCTACCCACTAACCTCTCTCTAGCCACACTATCCGTGGACTCCGCACCTTTGGACTCACTTCATCATTCCCTGTCACCCTATGTCTCTCTTTGCCTTTCTAGCTCTTTGTACCACACTCGACTCTCAGTCCACTAAGTGGCAGATGAGTTAAGTATCCATCCTTTCAGCCTCCTGTCCATCATGACCCTTTTGGGTTATTCCTCGGAATCCATGGACCTCAGTGGTAGTAACCTAGACTCCACTGGACCCCGACCCCCTTTATGCTCCCTGTTGTAAGAGCATTACTTCCTCGGGTCCCATGGACTTCCCCAACCGGTCATTATTCCATGGAACTCTCGGACTCTACAGACCCTTAGATGACTTGTCCTCCAAGTTGTCTTTGCTCTTGGGTTGTTGTTCACTCCTCCAGTTCTGTGGCAATCCTGCTGAGGACTTCTTCGTCACCAGTACATTCCCGGAGCCCCCGGACTTCCCGGGTCTCACCCAGGGTATTCTTGGAGTCCCCGGTTCTCATATAGCATATCCCGGAACCCACGGACCTCCCAGATCTACACCCTTCAGCCCATTTGCAGTTCTATCCAAACTTCTTGATGTCACCAATGTATTCTCGGAACCCTAGGACTTCCCGGTTCTCATCCAGTGTGTTCCCGGAACCTCCGGATTTCCCGGTTCTCATCCAGGAACCCATGATACAGACCATTCAAGTTTTGGACAAGTCCTGCTTGCCATCGGAATATCCGTGGCTTTTCCCCATGTTTGTTCCTTGTGATTTAAGGTTGACCTGCCCTCGGAACCCCTGTGGCTTTTCCACAACATCTGGTTCCTTCAGGTTTTTTATGTCTTGGGCACTTACCCTGCCTGTGGACACTGCGACCTTTGACCACTCTCACTCTGCCATGTCCCTTTGCCTTTGGGCAACTCCCGGTCCATTGTGACATCTCTGGATGTTTTCATCACCTGTCTCCTACCTCTCGGAACCCCCGGACCCCTCAGATCTTCCGAACTATGTTCCGGACTTTTCCGGACTTTCAGCCCTTGTTGGATTTTTCGACATTTTGGATTTTGGACCTTTTTCAGAGGTTTCAACTTACTTTCAAGTATCCAGTATGTCTACAATCTCCTCCAAGACCCCTGGCCTTTCCATGTGCCATCCCGCTTCCCGGGATTTATTTTCCCATGGGTTTGCGCACTAGTGAGCACCTTGTTTTGAGGTGTGCACATGGCCAACAGCCTGGGCTCCGCCCAGACTCCTGCTAGCACTTTGTGCTTCTGTCACTTGGTCAGTTTCCTGGACCTTTCCGTGGACCCATCACTTTTTGTGTGGGTTCTCTGTCCTGTTTTTGGACTCCGTCTCTACTTCCGCCACTATCTGTCTTCAAGAGCTGTCTGTACCATCACTTGCTCTTGGTCAAATTTTCCCTTCCAGATCATACAACTCGTTGACACATACGTGTAACCAACAAACGTATCATGTTCCTATGGCCTCTATGGGACTTCGGCCTTAAGGGGAGGGTACTGTCAGGAACCGGAAAACCCGCCGGCCTCCGGGCCCCCGGACCCCATCCTACATGCTCCCGACCCTCTATATTGTATAGTAACAACCGGAGTTCCCACGGGACCCTGTACATCAACTCGTTTATGCCTGACTCTCTGTACGCACCCCACCTGTCTGCACCTAACCCTCTGTCTCATACACCAGTCCTCGGACTCCACCGGACTCCGGACTCCACTCTATGTACACCCGACACTCTGTGTCTTATGTACCAGTCACCGGACTCCGACCGGACTCCTGGAACCCCTCTAACAGAGCATAGAACCCCGCTCCTGTTATCTGTCTCTGCGTCTCACACACCAGTCATTGGAAAACCCACCGGACTCCACTGGACCTCCTGCACATCAAGCCTGTCTATACCCGACACTATCTTGTGCACCAAGTCACCGGACTCCGACCGGACTTCCGGAACCCCTCTAACTGAGCCCCGCTCCAGTTATGGTTAAATGATCTGTCATGATTCATTCTCTGCTCCCGTTCCGTTCCGTCCCTATTCCCAGTTTAGTATTTACCTGTTTTGTTTTATGTTTAATAGTTCTGCCTCTCATTAATACCGGATTTGGTATTATTACATTTCACAGTCTATATAAGTCTGCTATGTTCATGTACTTAGAATCCAGTTTCAATCTCGAACTAGTTTTCCCCCGAACAAGTTTGATCCTTGAACAGTCTCTAGTCCTCTTGTCTGTCTGCACACTCGATTCCCGGAACTCCCACGGGAACTCCGGAATCTATATCTTTCTGTATGCATTCTGTCAGCTTGAAATATGGACACCCGAATGAGTGTACGAGGGCGCAGCCTATAAGCTGAAGCCAAGTCCATCTCAGTCGTTCACCATATCTTTCTGGTAATTATTCTGATATCACCGTTCCTTGTACTAATAATCCCCGGAACTTTCCCGGGACCTATTGCCCGGGGAATCCGTGGGACTATTTCCCGGAAGCAAGTGTGTGTTCAGAATAGTTACCGGAAACCTCCGCGGGACTATCCGTGGAGCTTTGTTCGGGAACTTAACAATAACCTCGGGACCAATAGGGTTGCAACACGGTCGTAACACCATGAGTTGGTGGTTTTCATTGGGCAAGTGTCCGAACGGTGTCCTGTGTAGAAATTGCGGCAGCGAGTGCATCCACCATGATCTTGCAGGAGTTTTCATTCATCATCCGTTAGCCTGGGGAGTTTTATGCTGGCAATTTTGGTGGTGGACATGGAGTTCGAAGGAGGATCTGATAATCTGGAGGCTAAATCCTTTCTTTCATTGTGGCGCAGGGCATGGGCTGCATTATTTGTTAGAATCTGTTCTTGGACAATCTCTTGTTGTTCACGAATGTGTTCATCGCGTTCTTTTACCTCATGGGTCCATGCAGCAAGTTCTGTAGAGATGATCGGCTCGATGAAGAGGTTGCACTTGAGCACTTTGTCAAGGTTTGCTTTGAGTTGTGTTTTTAAAGTGGCTGTTGATAGTGCGAAAGATTTGGCCGAGGTGGTTAAGATTGCATTAAGGTTCTCCATCTCGATTTTCCAATCTATGAATCTGTGGTTGCCTTGAGGGGTTGTGAGGATTTTCTCCCTGATAAGGTGAGCCCAGTTCTTTTCGAGTGTGATGGAAGCCAGTTCTTCTAGATACTGATATAGAGTGAGACCATCAAGATGTTTTTGATCTCCCTGGTACCAGGCCATAAGTCATGGCTCCATCATTGCGTCGGCTACATAACTAACCACCTCTTCAGACTTTCTTTCTCCAAATTTCATGTATCGCCAGCAGGCAACAGACCAGCCTTGGTGAACCAGTGGCATGTATCGACCAGCGGTTAACATGGGGCATTCCTTCAGCTTGCTGATCCTAACTTCAGCGATAGGTTGTGAGTCGTCTACTTGTGGCATTTTTATTTTCTTGGATTGTCGTGATGATGGTAGGTTGTGGTGTGACACATATGGTTGTAGCCTGAAGGGTTCAGTGTCAGTATTGGTCTCAGTTTCTGATGAATCAGGTTCAGTGGGTCAGGTGGGTGAGGTTGGTGTATCGTTTGTGAAGGGATTGATGAGAAGAGAGGGTAATCCGAGTTGGTGTCTCCATCTTGTTTCCGAGCGAGTGAGCGGTGGTGTAGATGTTGACAGTAAGTGAGACACGGTGGTCAGAGCTTTGTCGATGTCAAAAAAAAAGTGTAAGGCTGTAGGTATCAGCCTCACTCAGCAACAGACAGGACAATGTTATCTGATTGCGAATCGTAACAATATACAGTAAGACAGTAAGTGATAGGTGAGTTCTTTTTCTATGAGAGTAGCTACTAAAAGATTCTCTCTTAAAGGACTTCTTCCGGCGGAACAATTGGAGAACAAAGGCACCAAGGCACAAGAAAAATGTTGTTCGAGGGGGAAGTGATCGCGGAGACGGGAAATTAATAATTGCGATCAGGGCAGCGAGACGAAAAAAGGGGAACAATCCCGGCGACAATAGGCGAGCGGGATGGTGTGGCCACCAGAAGGGGGATGATCGGGGAGACAATCGGTGAGCGGTCAGTGTTGGTGTGACGTATGTTTCTGTCGTAAGACCACCAGGATTACAACAAGCATTCTAAGAAATTCTTAGAATGCTTGGATGCTCACTGTGTTTGTGGCGATCCCCTTCAGCTTGGATATACTTAGAGATGGGATAAAAAAGACATTTATAAATATTAAACGATGTATAGTTCGGCTGGGGTGTATTAATACAATAGAACTAAACAATTAATCCGGAGGCTGACCGAGAGTGGATTTCATTAGGCGATACTAAGGGTAGTACGTCATTGTTCGACGGACTTTGCGTACCCATTTCGTTGTTTTTGGCGGAGCTCTGTTCGGCCGCCACAGGTTTCGTCCGATAAAATATGAGAATGCTGATAAATTCTGCGCTGCAAAGTCCGAGAAGCAGCCAAAATCCCGCAGCCCTTCCGGAGAAAGGTGACAAGGTTCCTTTTTCTTGTCAATGCTTGATTGAAGAGACGATATGGCTGCAACCCCGACGGCTCCACCTAATTGCAACGCAGCATTGAAAATAGCCCCCACTGTCCCCGATTGCGTGGGTGGGGCCGTCCGGAGAATGGCGATACTGACATATTGAGCGTCAAACAAAAGTATTATGATATTCATAACGTCGGACATACTTGGAATGCGTAAATGTCAAAGCTGTACCAGTCGTTCCGATGCAGAATGCGGGAAACACATATGACCAATATCTACTTGGACTATTTGCGAATGGGAGAAGTGTTGTTGCCACCAATGTTAATCCCTGCCCTGTGAGGATAATCGTCTTCGATTCGAATGTATTAGAAAGACCACCAGAAGATGCCATGACTGCAATTCCCAACACGCCGATAGGAAGCCTGAGTTTTTCACAGTGCTAAGCCAATAGAGCCATCTTGGACGACGAAAAAGTGCGTACAAATGTATTGCACATCGCACTGGACTCCAATTGTAGATGTCTTGCCACAACGTGCTAAACTGATATAACACCGACGTCCACCACACAATGGGGAACAAAGAAACTACAAATATTATGGAGAAGTTGGGATAAAACCACGTTTTTGGAGGCCTGTGATAAAGACACTCAATACAGTTGAGTTTCTTCAGGGGACACTATAATATGGAACTCACAGTGCGGCGGTTGCAGGTGGTATGTGATTTTCCCACCAGATAAAAAGCCCTAAAAAGGCCACTGATATTACCAGGGGAGCCATAACAATAGGAGATGCCCACCCAGATGTGGATCCAGACGTTACTGCAAGTATAAATAGTAGCAGGGATGCTGGAAGTACTTTCATATGCATTGACTCGCGAGAAGGCGAGAATCCAAATGCTTACTGGTTAAAACCGAGACACCAATAATATCCAGACTTGTCGGAGCGGTATGACCTCCTGCCAAAGATTCCTCACTCCTCGACGATATAATGGAAGGAATCAGTATAGAGCAGATCCCTGCCACGGGTAAGGCAACCATAGCCTCGAGGAAGAAGATCCAACGCCAGGATGCGAATTGAACAAAAATAGCTCCAACCACCAAACCCACGACTTCCATTTCATAAGAACATAAGTCTAACAAAAGAGTTCGAATCTCACTGTTTCCGGCTGCAACGCCACCACTGAAAATTGCGATTGCTCGGGCCTGCTCTGTGGGATCGCGGTGAAGTTGAACTAGGAGATGCAATGCCGAAGGAATGGTAAGAGACGCAGCTACAACATCATTTCTTGAACGTCTGGACGTATGATGGGACGTCGTTTCTGTACGTACCGATCCCAATCACTGCCCTAAGTACCAAAAAAACCACTTTATTACTTATAAACCCGCTGACTAGAGATAATGCTCCAAAGATGGCTATTCCGGTTACAAAAACCCATTCTTTGAAGCCATATTAGTATCAAAACGTCATCTGACCTAGAGGCACAGGATACTCACTGGGTTTGTATACGTCGCTGACATGTCCACTACATAGCAAAAAGGATGCGAAAGTCAATTGATAAGCACTAATAAGCCAGACGGTATCGTTTCCCTCCAGACCGATGGCTCCTGAAATGGACGGAATAGCTGAGAAAAAAGCGGAGCTGTTGAAGGTGTCTAGAAACTGAGAGAAACAGAATAAAAACAGCAAAGCCCTTGTGGTCATTGATAGAGGGTGAGGAGCCTCATGTTCCATAGCAGGGGAAAATAAATCGAGACGGATGCCTTGTTTACAACCCACTGTCCATGGAGCACCGCACTTAGACACCAACTTAACTTGGTACACGTACTAAATTGACAGTGTGCTAACCCTAGTACCACATATCTGGGGTATGTCAACCCGAAGAACACCCTTGGAAACTGAATTTTTGAATTGAGTTGACTCATATTCAAGTCAGAAAATGTGAGTTTTGGAGCTAAAAGAAATTACTCTTGGGAAAATATTCCTACAGCCAAAAGCAAGCTTTTTACAAGGGGAATAAAAATCAGATTTATTTGGGAGGTGGTAGAGTTTTTGTACAAATTTGGTAATGTTTAAGTGCAGTGCTCCGTGGCCTCTTTGCTCTTCCAGAAGGTTTGATATCACGTATAAGAAGGGCGCTAGGATCACAAGCTATCAGCACAAAATGAATCTCCGGTGTAGAATGGAATTAGTAGCGATCATCTGAAGAACAAATGGAACTGAGCTCGCCGTGCTGGTTACTGGTACTAGATAAAATCTTGGAAAGGTATCTATCACTAATACAATTACAAATATAATAAAAAAGGAATGTTATATAATTCCAAAATATAAAAATAATATCAAATTATGATGGTAAGAAAATCCTATGCTCTCCAAATCTCAACTTGATCTTCTTCCCTATGTATTGATATATGATGTATTCTTCTTAATGTCAATGGTTTTCTCATAATTATCATATTAAAGACATCAGTACGTTTGTTGGAAGATTGTGGACTTAAAGTTAGAGGACTTCTATATAAATATTATCAAAGTTGAAAAAATATAACAGATATCTTGACAGCGAAAATTTCTTATTCATTAAAGATAGATTTCTTCAAATAATTGAAAATAAATGATTTATTTATAGATATAGGCTAAGGACTTACATCAGCGTTTAAACAGAACCGATCTTTTGATCGGCAGTAATCGTTTCTGAGTTTCTAAGAACGCCCCCATCCTGGTCATGCTAAAGTTTTAAGTGATTGATCCAGCTTGGATTCTCAGGCTATTGCAAATTTAATATTCTTGTCCCCACAAATGTAAGGGTCACGACTGAGTCCGTTCTTCTAAATTCTTAATCAACTTCCCCATCTCGCGAGATTCGCTGCCTTTGAAAACTTTAGGATTGTCAAACAAACACAACCACGCAAATGCCACAGCTCATCTTCAAACTAAGCGACACTTTAACAGCTTTTATCACGCCACGCATTGCAGCTATTGGAGCCACAGTAAGAACTTGGAGCTGCTATGTTGTTGCTCTTTATGCCTCGTCGATTCAATCGTTTTCGTCAATTTAGGTTACAGTTATTGTCCTTCACAAGTACAATTTACGCGGCGACACCGCTGTGGGGGTCTGCTTTCTCCTTTTCTCTGTGATCGCCTCCTTATTCTCTCTCGCCCATCATGGATTTCTCTATTCTTCGTTCCGTGCTGCCCTGTTTCTAGCCTCCCACTTCGCCACACTCTGTCTTGTTACGATCACCTACAGACTCTCGCCTCTCCACCCTCTCGAGTCGTTCCCTGGTCCGCTACTTAACAAAATATCTTCCTTACCGGCTGCTTATATGGTGTATACTGGGAAAAGACACCTTCGGATCAAACAACTCCACGATAAATATGGTGCAATTGTTCGTACAGGTACTCGAACGTGACCAACATTACCCGCTCCTTCGTTTTTTGCTATTTTCTTATTTTTCTGATTAGGTCCAAATTCCGTATCAATAAATGCGTTCAGTGCGATAGCGCCGATTTATTCTTCTTCTCAATGCATGGACAAAAGCGAAGCATACAGACCAGGTCGTTTTGACCAGGCAGGACTGTTCTTCATTAGAGGGAAAGAAAAGCACAACCAACGTCGTCGTGTTTGGGCAGCGGCATTCACGGCTGCTAGGTGAGTACGCGCCTGAGCACCGATCAAAACTCATTATATCTTCTATAGTCTGGCAAACGCCAGAGAAGTTATTACAAGACGTACAAATGAGTTGGTAGAGTGCATGGACCGCAGACGCTCAAAGAGCGGGAATATTGACTTAACTTCGTGCATTCAACATTGGTCGTATGATGTAATGGTAAGTTACGCAATAATCGATTGCGCTGTCGGATAGATCTGATCTCAAGTAGGGAGATATAACCTTTGGAGGATCCAGTCGTATCGTGAATCGATCAACAAATGTTCTGGGTATACGTTGACGGAATTGATTACAGGAACTCATGCAAGACAATGACAAATACGGTTTAGTATCAAGTGGTCAAAAAGCAACAATTGCATTTGAAGTGTAACGAATTTAATTTATACCGAACATACATCTCTAATGAAGCTCAATAGGCTTGGAGAGATGCCCGCATTGTTCGACATAATGTGGTACCTCCCGGTAACTAAAGATGTACACGCGTTGGAAAGACTCGCACAGAGCCTTGTCGCTTCTAGGAGATTGTCAGAAGAGACTACTTCAGATATCTCGTCCCACCTTGTAAGCCATACTACATCCTGCACAGGTAAAAATTATGACTGACTCTAAATTGTTGAATATAGCTAGGGTCGAACCTCAATGACGCAGAATTGAATCTGGATACTCTTTTTGCTATCCAAGCCGGTATGCGAATCATTTTAAAAAATAATAACATTTCATTGATAAACCACTGTCACAGGATCTGACACGACATCTGGAGTGCTTACCCTACTCTTATATCATGTCTTGTCTAATCGAGCCGTGTACGAGAAATTATCCGCCGAACTTGATGCTACATTTCCAGACAAGATTATCGGCTCCAGCCACGATGATTTGACATCAATGCCTTATCTTAACGCGGTTGTAAATGAAGGACTTCGTCTGGGAACTCCATTTCCAGGTCTCCCTCGCGTGGTTCCACGGGGAGGTGCTTATTTGAGCGGCACCTACATTCCTGAAGGAACTACCGTTGCAGTTCCAGCATTTACACAGCAGGTTAATCCCGAGAATTTCTCCCCTTTTCCCCTTGAGTTCAGACCAGAAAGGTGGCTGCCAGGTGGACTGGGTCCCAATTCGATTTTGAATAAATCCGCCGTGATGTGTTTCTCTTATGGTAGGTCTCTGTACTCCATTAGGTACCGCTAAACACATCCTGTGTAGGACCTTTCGGTTGCCTCGGTAAAACCTTGGCTATTCAGGAGCTTCACCTTGTTGCAGCAAAGTTATTGCTGGAATTTGACATCACTCTGGCACCCAGTTTCCGACACGCATATTTCGAAGAAAATGTTGTAAACATGAGGACCACTGTCTTTCGACAGCCGTTACTTGTCCAGGCGACTTCGAGAGTAAATACCGATACTTGAATCAGGACTCTGGATGGTTAATATGTTTATCGAATCCCTCACAATATTTTATGACCTAAGACCACATTATAAAAAGAGCTAACATTTTGTATAATTTATAATTTATTAACCAATTTTAATGGTTAGATATTGCAAATTATTTTTTGCCTGACTTCCGGCTGGGGTCTGCGTGTGATTAACCCTTCCCGTTTGTGATGAAAAAAACGGACGAAAGGATGGTGTCGTAGTGCAGGTTAGAAAAAGGGATGTTTTACGGAATAGTATCTTTGCCGAGTGGACGGTGTTCGAACCAAGGACTCCATGCGTGACAAGAGTTGGTGGTAGTTTCACCAACTCCTATTTATATTATATATGACGGCATAGCCTATAATGGAACTCCCGCGCAATACGAAAGGATATTTCCGATGGAAATCAGCGGGGTTGCTCCTTACAAGCAGCACCTGCGTCGGCCCGAGAATTATTTTGGCCAGCTGCCATGCGGTATAGATGGGCCATCATGATGGCGCGAAGGTGGACGAACATCTTGAATGATTTCAACTTCAGGTTGTAATGTCTGGCTATTGTCCCAGTATCAATAACATAAATGAAATCTAAGACTATTGATATTTCAAATACCATTGAACAATGCTTATCACCACAGCAGGAGTGGCACGAGTGTATATTTTGATTGACGCGAACTCTACCTTTGCTTATTAGATAAATCAATTTCGCATCTAGTCAGAAATCATAATAGAAAAAGAAAAATTGCAGAGTCCAGGGCAACAACAGACCCAGTAAAAGTGGTTTGGCTCCAGCGCTACTTCCCAATTAAGAAGGAGACACGATGTAGGACTTGAAAGCCCATTTTTTACTTCACTTAAATACGTGAAGGAGATATAACAATTCCAATTATTCTCAGGAATTTATCACCTAGGAACTGCCCAACAAACTCACCAGTAAACTATAGCTAGAACATATTTTACCGTTACATAATGACCGCATTGGAGCTTGAGAATTTCCCAAGTTTTAGGATTTATTTTTCTTTCACTTTGATTATCATTGAATATTGATATCAACTACGTTTATTACAGTCGCGCCACCTTCGCGTCCCTTCGCGCCCAATTACCACCATAGCCTCTCGCTTCCCCTCTGAATACATTTAGTTTTCCCACGAATTCAAACCACTTCCGATCACTTGTAATCGGTGCTTTCACATATGGGTCGACACGTAGTTCTTCTATCCACCGTCGTAGATGAGGCTTTGCGGCTTCAAGAGCGGCGCCTTCCATGCCGACTAACTCGGAGCGCGACAGGACTTTATTCTCAACGTACCACGCCATGTCATTTTTGATAGCACTGCAAGCGTACAATTGCAGAAGACTGTCCGGAATGCCGTCTGCAAGGGCCGCATCGTATGCCATGCGGTGACCGATTGCTTCTACTATAGCTTGACACTGGGGGAGAACACGGGAGGCGAATGTATCACTACGGTGTCCATACATAGTCGCCACCGCGGTATTTTCGTTGAGAATACCTTGTTCATGTTTGCTGAGAAGACTGTCGGGGTTTGGAGAGGAAGGTAGCTCGTATCTTCCGATGAGAATTTCTGTAGCTAAACCTTTGAAAAAGTGCTTATATTTTTCTTATATTTTCGAAACATAAAAAGGAGACTTACGAATGGAGCATACAAGTACATCCCCTTCGGCAATTGCAACCCCCCGCATTTCACTCTGTTTTAGGAAGTCAGTCCAACTTTTTTCATACTATATACATACCGTACGTACGTGCTGTGATACGAACTGGTTGTATGAGAAAAGCCCTTGAGCGCCACAGCGTTCAGACAAAGCAAGATGGGAAGCCTGACAATGCTGAACCATAATGGCCTTGACGCACGTTGCAACTCCTTGTCTGACGCATTGATCGACCTTCTTATCCACAAACACCTTCACTGCATGGGCATAACAGGCCTCAAGCACCAGAATTTGGGCAAGACACGTGAAGATAGGTAGCTGCTGGGTACTAAATGACAAGACAGGGACAAGTGATCCCGTAGCGCCTCTGACCATACGTCTGAGGCTGTAGCGTGTCGCAATATGGGCTGCAATTTTTAGTGCCGGTATGGCAATCGATGCCAAGGCTAATCCTCCCACTGAAACTCGCCATATAGATTTGAGAAACTCCTCGTGAGGCGTACCCCGCGGTTCACATGTTTCAAGAAGAGCTGTGCAAGGCAATTTCACGTGGTGGAACGAAGTAATGGAGTGGTTTACTCGTTGACTTCCACCCCGCGATGGAAGTAACCTAAGGGTGGATTTATCGCTTGATTTCATTATAGAACAATCAAACTCACTTTGCCTCCACACCATGGCACATATTATGGCCATCATTAAGGGGTACGATAAATGGCCTAATCCCACGATGTTCACCTTTAACAATGAGCCTCGCAAAAACAATAGCAACACAAGGAAGGCCGAGCACTGGGATTGTAGGTGGCATATATCTGAAATATAGAAACCACCTGAATTTAAACGATGGTTTGAGTGTGCAGGGAAACCCACTTTGCCGCATTTTGAGTAGGAGTATGAAGATCAAACTGACCGTCTTCGAGAATTGTCGCCGTCGTCTCCAAATTAAACGCATCGAGACCATGTCCAACTTCTGTGAGACAGAATTGACCTCTAAATAAGGTGAGCACTGTTCACAGGCGGTATGCAGTGATGACACACATTACTTTGAAGCTCATTATATCCTGTAGCAGACCCTTGAGATCTTCCCGTGCCCCTACAAAAGGACCGAGGGTTCCCGCGACTAAATTGTACTGTATGGTGAGCAGCGTAGTGGCGGCGCCATCAAGACATAAAATGGGATTGATGTGCAATCTCCAAAACTCTTTAGACATGGTCATGATATCACTGGAAGTGAGGCCTATGTGTGTGTTGTTAAGAAAAAGCTTGCGGAAAATACGGGGAAAGCTCGCCAGACACTCTGGATATTGCCATGGCGCGTAGGTAAGATCGCTCAACATCTGCTCCGGGTAGACTTGAACCCTCGGCGATGTCTGAGAAAATAGCCGATGAGCAAAGGTCCTCTAGAGTCATTTTTCCTAGGGACTGAACACTAAAATACGTATTTCTTCTATGGGTAATGCTATAACACAGCTGAAATGAATTTCACAAGAGGGGGTTCGCCGACAGTCAAATTTCATGGTTTTAATAGGTTGTAACGAATAAAACCGATGCACTTTTCATAAATGCATCAATAGGCATGGGAAAGATAAGCATTCTCGGTGAATGGCCGATCGGAGTTTAATTATTATTTTGTTTTCCACATAAGCAATTAATTCGACTGGAAACGCCATTGAATCACATCATGGTGATGGGAAAGAATAAGCCTTCATATATAAAGGCAACACCGGAACCACGTTATTACTGAGAGCTTACAGGTCGGTCGAAGTTCATTTATACTATGATTATAGTTATTACGTAAATAATTAATTCGATAGAAAACTCCAGCAGCAATACTGGAGAAACCAAGGCTCTGCTCTGTTGCCAGTACAGTGGAGAGTACAATTCAATTTTGTTTTGAAAGTTACTTGCGCGGAGTAAGAGTTGCGAGCAGGGCTCCAAGGTTCGGCTTATGTATTGTCTGGGAGGTTAAGAGCCTCGATGCGTACTAGTACGCACCAAAGGAGCACCAGTGCACACCTCATCAAGATCACTAATTGCGGAGAGCTCGGTAAAGGGTCGATCGGAGTTTATTCAACTATAATTTTATTTTTTAAATATTCAATCACTTCCAACAGCAGTAATAATGATTAATTTTCAATGGCATGAAGTGATATAGGCAATACATGAAAGCCTATCTATCGAAATGAAGCCATCGATCTGTCGTCTTGTCATTATTGTACAGAATCACATTATGATGATGGGAATGAATATAGCTTCCATTCACTCACAAGTGCCGAAAAATTGCGATGACTACCGAAACGTTCCAGCGATGAGAACCCCATTCACAACCAGTTCGCCCCTAAATCAGCGTGGGACGCAAGGTTGCTCTTTGCCATAAATATGATGCTTCAGTAAAATAATACCTCACACTATGGCCACCTTTACTCCGCCATCACTTGACAACACGTTGGGAGCCGGGTTTGTTGGCCTCCTCATATCCACGGCGTATGTCCTTTAGTGACTGTATTTATAGGTATTAATATGCGCTTATACTACAAAAACAGTCTTTACGGAGTGTCGTGCTTACAAACTTATATTTATTACCGAACCTATAGTCAGACCGATGGGGCAGGGATACAAATCTTGGTCAGATAACTAGTGATATTGGAATTACATACATACTTATTATTACATAGGTCTTTGCTCTTTGGTTAGAAATCCGTTTATAAGGCTCGTTCTGAGTCCCGAAATCTTATTTGCTTTGACAGGGCCCTCGACACATTGCATAGTTGTTGCATAAGCCATGCCATGTATTTCTACCTCGTTAGAAACTATGGCAATTATGTTTCACTTCTTACTGCCGTATGGTACGGATTATTAGACATTGAATCTGTTATGTTTATGTTTAACAACCGGCGTGCTTAGGAGCATCATTGTGAGCAACCTCCTACCCATTGTCATTTTGCATGACCTCTTGCTAGCTTCCAGTTGGTCTCAATGTAGGTCAATGTTTTTATTCAATTTCTTGCAGAAATAATGTTCCTTAACAGTGTTTCTCGGGATTTTTGGTTCAATCGTAGGGTTCATCTTAATTAGGCAGCTTCGCGGTTTCATTAACACCAGGAATTACTTGTCTGATAGTTTCTTCATAAGGCGTGTCTGGATAGGTAAGTTTATTCGGCCTGATCGGTTCCCCCGGGCTGATAGCTTGAAATTCCACTACTTGTACGGTTATACAGTCAACGGCAGGAACTGGTTTCTTCCAAGTCTCATAGTAAGTTTAGCCATTATACATAAGTTATAGCCAGCTAACCAGATCCAATCCAACCACTAAAGAGCGTCATCTCTGTTGTGCAGCTTGGTATGTTTACCCAATACTGTCACACTGACTACAACTCTGACATATGTCTGATAGTTGTTGGTCTTGGTACGCCGATTTCTTGAAATATGAATCACGTACGACTAATAAATGGATTTCTTTCTTGAGTTATGATGGGCATTGGGTACGCTAGTTCCCTGGCAGATCGTATTTCTGTCAGTTTACTGACTAATTGCCTCAGTTTCCACCTGAGATTGTTCTCTGGTCTGGTTCATTTCAAGGTGAGTGGCCTGCAAGTTAAGCCGCAGAATAATTGCTGTATGTTGTACTGGTTCTGTAGGGTGTTGTCACTGGTTCTCTCGGTAGTACAGCTTTGGCCGACATTCTCATCGCTGGATGCCTTTGCTACCACCTGTATCACAGGAAAACTGGATTTAAGAGGTATTTACCCACTTATCACATTTCCTGTCACTCACCTAGCCATTGAAACTGTGTCAAGTACCGATGGAGTTGTCAACTCTCTGATGATTTATTCGATTAATAACGGTCTTGTAACTAGGTGCGTCTGACGTCGTGAGATAGGAATTGCATCTTGTGCTCATTCATTGCCTTAGTTTGGTCGCAATTGCAGGTTTCGTCACCGTAAGAATGTCTTGCTTTAAGGGGGACTGTGATAATCACTGCATACAGTTTATAGCAATGCCGACAAATTTAGTGAATTTTGCATTGAATTTTGTTCTGGGAAAAGGTATGCTCCATTCGTCTAGGGTTTTCAGGCTCATTCTGAAAAGATATGCTTCCAAGTGTATTCCAATTCGATGCTATCCACGTGAGAGTGACTCTACATGTATGGCCATTATTATGAAATTCTTATGTGCAGCCTCAATGCCCGGGAATCGCTGAGGAAAGAACGTGGTCATATCGCGGTAGATTTGAGTGCAAATACTGCACTACCCATATCTTCAGTACAATATAATAAGAATGTAAGCTTTTATCCACCAGATAAGATAACACACTTTCATTTCCTTTCTGATCTAAACATCCATAGAATGCCACATCCGTCAACGTCAGCACAGCCACAACAAAGATAACTCAGGCTGACAATAGCTTTGGATCCTCAAAGGTTAGTGGCTTGAGCTAATAATTGTTCAGAATGCCAAGATTCTTATATCTCAATTAGATCGGCGGAGAGACGGTCAGAGGGTCACCATCACCAAGGATTTAATCGTATAAGGATTTGTTCCCTTGCTCCGAGTGAAACGGCGCATAGGAAACAGAAATGTTGATTTTGTCAGACGTGTTTGTATCAAGTTTTTATACATGTTCGGTATCTCGCGTGCTTGATCGCGTTATTTGCATATCAATATCTATGGATGATCTATTATATCTCTGTCATCTATTATCTGGGCAGGTTGCACTCGTTTTCCCAATATAGTGAATAGGTAGTTTCATGGTAGCTTTTCTCCGCGTATTTTCGTTGAGTAGCTTATATTTTTGGAGTATTTCCGAAAAGTACTCCGGAAATACTCGTTTTGCAAAAGTGCCATAAACCTCATTCTTGTAGAGGCTTTCGGGTATTTTACATCAGTATTTCGGACCTCGAGAGCACAGATAAATAATATGTTTGAAGGTGATTGCCGGAGCTCGGTGTTGACTGTGGTAATCCTGTGGAAATATATGAGCATATGTTTCACAGTAGAGCGTTTGTGTGAAAATTTTGTTGTTTTTTTTTTACTCTAAGAAACTCATAAGATGCCGAACGAAAGTACACCGAAAACGTTACCATAGAATACTTAATCATTGACCACCCTCAAGACTAACATCAAGACATTATACGTTGATGAGACCAGACTGGCTTTATTGATTCTATAAATTTTAATTGAGTTTTCTACCATTATCTACTTACATATTAAAATGGAAAGAACGTGGACTATGTGCTGAAGTGTCCATCCGCGGATGGGTGGACCGAAGAGGATACTTTGGGGGTACTTAACTGGAAGACGCTTGAAGCTGTTTCAACCTCCAGACTCAAGCGCATGCAAATGTCTTAAAATTACTTCCAGGTTAAAGCCAGAGGTTTGTGGGAGAAAATGCCTCATATTTCTGCATCGGGCAATCTGTGTAGTACATTGTTCACTTTTCGATACCGTCGTTTAGTCATTGTGTATTTTCTCAAAGTTCCGCACACCCCCTGGCAACAATTACTGCCCCAATCCTCCAATCACAAGGAACGTTTAAGAACTATTATGACATCATAAAATATGATTGGGAGGGCTACTGCAGCTGTACATCAAGACTCAGAAATTGTTGTCGAGCAAGTTTGGGAAACATATTTTTCTGTGCCGCCCGTGATTCAAGTTTCGAAACGCCTTGGCAACTTCTCCAGTGCACTTTGGCCTTGTATTAGTTGCGACGGTGGGTAATTATAGCGGGCAAAGGAAATGGGAAGAGTGTGGTGCGAATGTTGCGGATGCTTTGATGGTAGTCCTCGTGGTCAAAGTTTTCTGGGGCGTTCATATGAAATGCCAAGAGTAAGCGAGAAACCACAATTCGCAGTTCCTGCATAGCCAACGTCCGGCCTAGACAGCCAAAGGGGCCTATTATATGATAGCTCAGTTGTGAATACAATTTGTAAAATATGGGGTTCACCGAATGAAAATGACATCAAAGCAGTTGCCTCCAGTCGTGAACCTTCCCCCAGTCCTCCCGTAAGCCACCTCTCTGGAATAAACGCCTCAGGAGAGGGCCAGAAATTGCGCTTGTCGAGTTGTTGTGTATATGCAGGAACAGAAACGTTGGTATTTCCAGGGATGAACACGCCATCAATAACATTTCCGGAGGGCGATGTAATTCGAGGTAGGCCAGATAATGGTGTACCTAGCCTCAAAGCCTCATTAGTCACTGCGTTGAGATACGGAAGAGCCTCTAGTGTATCGAAATCTAATTGCTTCTGAGAATCAGGGAATGCCTTGTCCAGTTCTTCAGTAAGGCAATCATAAACCTTGCGGTGTGTAAGGAGAAAGAAAAACGTATACTGCAATACGTTGGCTGTAGTATCAGAGCCTGTCACAGAAGATTTTAGTGTTAATGCGATACACAGTTGGAGATACATACCAGCTTGAATAGCAAATAAAGCGTCCATGGTTTGTTCATCTATAGTTAAATCGTTCTCGGCACGGTCCTCGCTGTGAATCTGAATTGTAATTATGAGAAACTAATAGATTGTATATCCGAAATATAGCAAAAATAACAACCAAATATGAAGTGACATCCTTCCCCTCATTTGTTCCAAGTGTGAGGCGTGCAATAACCAGTCTTCTTGCTAAGTTATGTAGATTGCGGACAGACTTCGTAAGAGGCAAGTACCAAAGGATATCCATGAGCCATGGCACTTCTCCGAGCCTGGAACACAACAAGAGAGTCAAAAAAAGGAACTGAATTTAGTGTCTATTCATATTTACACGTCGAAAACGATGGTGGCGAGCTTTCCACCTTCAACCAGTTTTGAAGGGTCACCGTCACGCATAAGTTCCTTGAATATGAAAATCTCGTCGGCTGATGCAAAAATATTATTGCTATGGGACCGATTACCAGATCACTACTTGGTCCAAAAACAAAATCACCCTACATTCCTATCAGCATGTAGATATTCACTCTTGTGCATGATTACACCTACCATGAAATCATAAGACCAGTGCTCTATACATTCTGCGAGATTGATGAGACCGGATTGAGAGCGCGAAAGAATACATTCTGTTAGCTGCAGAGTTCGCTTGTCCAATACAGTTTTAAAAATTTCGAGGCTATTCAGGAAAAAGGAGTTAGCAGCAACCTCTAATAGTACGATAATCAGCGCCACTCCCAATGGCACCTACTTCGAATTCGTGAAAGCGCGTGCCCATATATTTCGCCTGATGTTATGACCGCCTCGACAATGCATAAAAAATAACCCACTTCCAGGTAACATAGATAGGTTATATCCACGGGTTTTATCCAGGCATTGAGCACTAGCATATATCGGGCCAATAGCTGTACGACTGTTAATGGACAAGGCATTAGGTCCTATCAGAGAGAATTACATCCTTCCATAATTAGAAAGTCGTTGGTGGGTGGCGAAGGGAGTGCTTACCTATGCGAACAAAGGGACCATAGCGGTTATGTAAATCTTGGATGGTAGTATGTCTTCGCCCAGACAGTACCACCTGAGCCAAGCGAAGGCTTGAAACCTTGTAAGTAATAGGTCCGGGAAATTTGGCAAGAGGGTGTGACGGAGATAATCGATAGAGTGTAACAGAAACGCCTATCGCGAGCAGCTGAGCTACGGTACAAAGTAAAGTGAGCCGTATGGATGAGATATTCCGGGAAGTGACATAAATCTGGCTAAAGAACCACAGCGTTAAACACCCTAATAATTCGACTACGACCATGGCTGCAGCGTTGACAGCCTTTTTACGTAGTATTGCATATGTTATCTATGTACAATAGTTAGTATTTTTCATAAAATCAATCATGACGATGACACACCAGTCCGACTAGGATTGAGTACGATATGGAGTTTGACATTACAGACGACATCGTTGGTGGCATTCAACTGAGAAACGGGCTTGAATATGTGACCCCTTGTTGGGAGGTAACTTAGCCTGAAGGCTTAGACATCCAAACTTATTCTCATTAAGCCTTAATATGAGATGATCCAGCGACACAGAGACTGAGATCTAGCCGTGTATCATGAACGTAAAGATTAAGCAAGAGTACATAATGTTGAATGTTGCTGTGAAACAGATAGCGTGAATGACGGCGATCAAAGCACTTACAGCGGATGCTGACAGTTAATGTCGGTTAAAACGCTTCTCTTCTCCTTAAGTTCCTGACCTTCTCTCGGTCAGACTGAGATGTATGGCTAGTTCATGTGCCAGTGAGAGGGAGGGCCGATCACATCGATATCCGTAGCTAGGAGGTTATCGTGTCCGACTTAAGTCGGTAGCGTAAGCCACGAAGAACAGTTATCCTGACGTTGGCACGCTCGAGTACCCTCCTCGGAACATGGTATCAGAATCAGAATGTTAGCATGCCAATTAAAGGGAAGAGCCAAACACTCATCATCTACATGACGTTCTCATTTAAATTACCAAAAAACAGGCAGAAATACATTTGCATTAATTCCGTGATGCTACTACCCTCACCTATGGTCTCCTAAATTTGCATAGCTCGACATCTCTATGCTAACCTACACGAATGACTCATAATTCAAATTAGCCAACTCCAAGTCCTGCAGGCTTCCATCACGAGTGCAATGCATATCACAATGCAACGACATAACATTGAAAAGGGTACGGCTAAATCATATATAGCCTAACTCAAAGATCGTGTAACCATATGTACAATTCAAGATCACATAATAATAATAATTGCCAATACCAATATTTAGGGAGCGCGAATCAACATCCTTTGACTTGTTCCTCCAGCCATTCCCAGAGCTTCGCTCCGGTAGCGGGGTCAAGAGTGTCTTCATGGGGTAGACCTATGCGTGCCCACGGAATAAGATACTGGAGGTATAGGATGCTTAAAGCGGGCAGATATGGTAAAATACTTAATTTTTACCTTGCCATTCAGGGAGGCAGCTTCGGGTGCCGTGCCTCCCCACAACTGGGTCAAAGCCCCTTGAGGAGGTGCATAACTGAGGGCGTGCTGAAAACCTTATCAATGTAGTGATGTATTATAAGACTTAAGGGGCGTACAATGATTCTCCGAACAAATGGGGAAATGTGTCGCCCCAAGTCCGTTTTTAAACTCCCTGAGAAGTGTTATAATCTAGAAACAGAATGGTATAATTCCAAAATACCAGGATGTAGTGCTATGGACACAATGCCATCATCACCATGTCGCCGGGCCAGTTCGTTAGAAAAAATTACATTCCCCTAAAAAAAGGAGATATTTCACAAGGGGTGGGGCCATAGACGGCGAAAACACGACTGACCAACTTGCTCTGTCCATAGAGATCGCTAGGTGTCAGCTTACGACGAGTAGCAGTATCAGTCATCGCGTCAAAATTGAGCTGAGCGATCACATGGACTTGAGACGACGTGTTGATGACTCGGGCATTGTGATCAGAAGATGATCTTGCACCCGCCTTGAGCGTCGGTAGAAGAAGAGTGGTGAGGAAGAAATGTCCTGCATAACCATTGAGGCAGAGTAGTAAAATCCAACAAGGTAGCGCACCAAGCACGTTTGTTCCAAACTGCAAGTCGTATCCGTCCTTGGTCAGTCTGTCGATAGGGGGGGCCATGACGCCGCTATCTCGTTATGAATAAATAGACTGAAAAAAGGTAGTAATGACGTACCCATTATTGAACAGAATGTGAAGCTGTGATTCTTGTCTAGGAGTGTTGTTTCATGATTATCATTTCTGAAATATCGAGTACGAACCTTTGAAATTCCTGAGCTGCCGACTTTACGGACTCAAGACTGGCTAGATCAAGCTGAAGAAATATAGCCTCTTTGCCTGTTTCACTTTTAATCTCTTGTATCGCAGCCTCGGCCTTGTGCGGATCCCGGCTCGCCATGTAAACTTTCGCATTGTGGGCGAGAAGAGCCTACCCGGCTGAAGTTGAGTCCAGATTCCACACAAAATTTGAAGACGATCCCACCTTGACGGTCTCTTTTCCTAAACCACTGTTTCCACCTGGAAATGGTGGAATCAATCGCTCGTTGTTCGCTAGCCAAAGCCTCGGCTCACCAGTGACAATGACCACCTTAGATGACAAGTCCGGGATTTGATCTACGCCCCATTTTGTTTTGGGCGGGAAGTTCTGGTCAATGACGGAGTATACAAGACCCATCTTTTGCTTTCTCTCTGGAATTAGTAGAAATTCTAGCAAGATTAGGTCGAGACTTTTATACGGCACATCATCACTTTTTATGAGCGTGAACTCTATAATCGGATGCGGTATTTGAAGTGGCTGACTCGGCGCGGTGCAGGCGTGTGGCACTGCCGCGGTGATGGCCTAGCGCCTTGAATATACATAATAGATTGAGAAGAGGCATTTAGAAAGCCGCCTTCAACGTAACCCTCCAAATATGCTTCAGCTCACCTTCTCCTATCTAGCAAATATCGCGCTCGCAGCCGTCGTTATTCTGGGGGTTCAAGTCGTTCGCTCTTCCCGCAGTCGGAAGGACAGACCACCAGGTCCAAAGCCATACCCCATCATAGGCAATTTACTAGATTTTCCAAAAGGGAGGGAATGGTTAACCTTTTCTAGTTGGGCGAAAACATACGGTTCCTGTCTATTCTTACAAAGTCTTGTGACCTCGATAGATTTATGCTCAGCACAGGGAACTGCATGTCAATCTCGATTTTGGGGCAGACTATACTGATTTTGGATGATTATACTACAGCTAATGAGTTGTTAGAACTGCGCTCGGCTGTTTATTCGAGTCGACCTAGATTAGTGCGTTTCCTGTTGGGATTCAATACATCTTTGATTGACAAAGCCTTCAATTGCCTCTATTGTATGTAATAGGTCATGGCGGGCGATTTGTACGCTATTCGATCATTCCTCCTCTGTTTTTCTTGCTGATATCATGGTCTGAACAACCATTTATAGAGTTGGATTTGACAAGGCCCTCGCGCTCATGCCATACACTGAGCGTTTCCGCCAAATGCGACAACTAATGAAAAAGGAGCTTATGGGTAGTTCTTTAAAAAAATACTGGCCATTGCACGAGCAGGAAAGCCGTATTTTGATACACAACCTCATCTCTAAACCATCCGAGTTGTTCGACTTGGTCCGTCAGTAAGTCGAGGATCAAATAGAGTTGAATCGTAATAGTGACTTTTGATATGATATTACGTAGCTATTCTGGTTCGATAATTCTGAAGGTTACCTATGGGTATCGAACAAAAGAGAATCGGGATCCATTCCTCCTTCTTGCAGAGAAGGTAATGGCTGCATTTTCAGAGGCATCTCAGCCTGGGTCATGGATGGTTGACATTATCCCATGGCGTAAGTGATGTTCAAATTGAAAAGTCGCTTCTCCTTTTGGAAGCTGTCTTACAGTGCGATACGTTCCACACTGGATGCCAGGGGCCACCTTCCAACGAAAAGCCGTCGAATGGAGCAGATTGCATATGGACGTTATAGAAGGTCCGTATATTTGGGCTAAAGCACATCAGGTTTGTCTCCAGGGTGTTTAACTCCTTAGTATTGACTCTGTGGCCAGGAGTCTCCCATATTGATTAAACCTAATTTCACCTCAACTATCCTGTCACAACATGGAGAGACATTGACTGACGACCAAGATAATCTTCTTCTATGGGCTTCTGCATCCTTATTCGGAGGTTTGCAAAAGCATATATTTATTGATAATAATTGATTTCCATGTTATGTAGGCGGTGCGGACACTGTAAGGCCATTTTCATATCCGCTAATCACGCTCATAGGGCTCTCTAGACGGTTGCGGCAATATCTTCATTTTTTCTCGCCATGGCATTGCATCCAGGTGTGCAAAAAACGGGCCAAGACGAGATTGATGCTGTTCTCGGTGGAAAACGACTGCCTGAGATCAACGATTTAGATTCCCTGCCGTATATAAAAAATATCATGCATGAGGTTCTCAGGTGGAATCCCGTTACGCCGCTTGGTCTGCTCTAAGCCATTCCCCGTTCTTGAAGAGTTTACTTACCAGCTACTTAGGCGTACCCCACCTGTCAACGATGGATAGTGAATATAGGGGATACCACATTCCAAAAGGAACCATTGTGATGGCAAATATCTGGTATAACGATTATTCGGGTCATTTTTGGGCATAATTTGTTTACACGAAGTCTTAAGGTCTATGCTTCACAACCCTGACATATTCTCCAATCCTTTGGAGTTCTTTCCAGATCGCTTTTTAGATGACGAGAATGCTACCAAGATGATTGATGTTGCCTTTGGCTTTGGTAGAAGGTGCGTATCTAGTATTGCCTTCATTAGGAATTTGTTCACACACTTTCTCAGAGCTTGCCCAGGAATGCAATTCGCTAAATCCTCTATGTTCATTGCTATGGCGACTGCACTCGCAACATCCATCATTAGTGACGCTGTTGATGAAGATGGGCATCTTATTACAAAGGATGTCTTATACAAAACGGGAACAATTAGGTATGAGGTTCTTACTCGCGTCTACCGTAATTCTTACCCACTGTCGTGAAGCCACCCTCCGAGGTTTAAATGCCAGATTAAGGAACGTTCCCCTTATTTGATTGGACTTCTCAAGAAAGAGACGGCAGCATAGTCATGCGATCTGTCTGTATTCTTCGAGTCGGTTTCTCACCTAGGCTAAGTACTGTAATGGTTACGTATTATATGTGAATTACCGTCTTCTTCTTTATCAAACAATTACGCTGGTGTGAGCTGAGCGCGGTCCGGAATTGCCTGATTCACAAACATCTGCTCTTCATTAATGAAAGTGTCCTTGATCCCAAACCAGCCGCGTAATGAGCCTGGGGCTTTTGATATTCACCATCAGCAGTTATTAGACAGTGATTGCCAGTAGATTGTCACAATTAAACAACAAGACTCGATTTGACTCGGATGTGTAATTTTCCTTATTAAATGTATTTTGGCACGTATGGATGACCATGTGCTCTGCATCATCGGGATTCGGTGCCCAATTCTCCTTCCGAGCCAACAATACGGTAATGCCATTGATTTACGTGCCAACTTGTCTGGAACTTGGCATTGCCGATCATGGACTCAAAGGACGCTATCACACTTCAAATTTATTTTCAATTAAGACATTCTTTTTCAAGGCTGTACATTCTAAGGAAGTAGGTATGTAGCGCATCATTAAGCAGTTTCTAACAAATAACCCGTGGTCCATTACGGCGATGCAACTGAACTGGGTGACTCGGAGTTGTTCTGAGCTGTGAATGCATCAGTCTCGGAGTTCAACCGCGACGTGGTCTTGACCCTTTTTACATTGCAATCATTTCCTTTTGTGATAATGGTGCTACCGACAGCTGAATCGGTCATTATTTCAGATGATGTCTTAGCCTCACGCTGGAGTCACGCATATTTAGCACCCACCTGCATTGACATAGAATTTATCCCCCAGCGACCTCGTCCCTCTTCTGTTCAAGTCGGAAATTATAGAAATGCTACAGATACTATTTTAGAACTTGGAGGATACTTCTTTCTCATGCACTCCCGCCAACGGGGCGGTCACCCCACCAGTGAGAACCTGCTGCGAGCTGAACTCCGCCTCTGAATAATTCACTAAAGCGATAGTTACTATAGACGACGGTTACTTTTACCCCAATTCAAAGTACTAGGTGATTTTTCTCTCATACTTATAACTGTGGCTTTTCCCCAGTTACAACTGCATTTTACCTCACGGACATTAGGAGACTCCAGGCCTTTGTATAATCGGCGTGCTTCGTTACATTACACATGGTGACGCTTGCAGTGCTTATTACAGTATACACAGTTGAATACAATATTCATCTTGCCACAGATTTTAATGAGTGTCCAGTGCGATCTCAAATAATGGACTCTTGGGATTACCATAAGGGATACCATAAGAAATGACACAACTGTTTTCAGAACTTACTATCCAACAGCCTGCGAATCACGAGGCTATGGTTTCCCTATAATACGTGGCATTGATATGCTTTATACTTGTTCCTTCCATTCTATTATTGAGGAATGAGGAAGCTTTGGCAGGGAGGCATATTGTTCCGACAAGTTCTGGATATTATTGGTATCTCATTTTTAACCAGTGAACATTTAAAATCCAGTCTTCTCACACGTCAATGCATATGAAAGTACTTCCAGCATCCCTATCCCTGCTGCTATTTATACCTACAGTAGGGTCTGGATCCACATATGGGTGGGGATGCCCTATTGTTGCTCCCCTGGTTACCTCAGTGGTCTCTTTAGGATTTTTTATCTGGTGGAAAAACCACATACCATCTGCAACCGTCATACTGTAAGTCCCGTTGTTATAGTGTCCCTTGAAGAAATCTAACTGCATTGAGTGTTTTTACGCCAAAAACGTGGTTTTATCTATCCTCAACTCCTCTATTATCTTTGTAGTTTCTTTGTTCCCCATTGTGTGGTACATCAGGGATTTGGGAATGTCTACACTTACAATATAGACTCCCTAGCCTTCCTAGACTCCCTAGATCTATAGTAAGCTGTATACCGACTAGTAAATAGGGATCTCTCGAAAGTAGGGTGTCTAGCCGAGTCTAGCCGAGCTAGCTAGCTCTCCTAGATGGCTCTAGACAATATAGACGGCGTACTTACTGATCTTCCCACTTTCCTGATGTAGACGTCAGTATTTCATCAGCTTAGCATGTCGTGACATGACATCTACACTTGAAACCCACTGCTGTGTACAGCACACTTGTACGTCCATTTGTTCAAGTCGTCCAAGATGCCTCTATTGGTTTAGCACTGTTAAAAACTCAGGCTTCCTACCACTGTGGGAATCATAGTCATGGGATCTCCTGGTGGTCTTTCTGATAGATTCGAATCGAAGTCGAATATCTTCACAGGGGAGTGATTAACATTGGTGGCAACAACTTAACCACTTCTCCCACTCGCAAATAGTCCAGGTGGAATTGGTCCTCTGTATTTCCCGCCTTCTGCATCGGAGTCACCGGTACAGCTTTGACATTTATACACTTTAAGTATGTCCGACGCGATACATATCACGATACTTTTGTTTGATTTTCAAGGTATCGGTCTCACCATTCTCCGGAAGGCTCCACTGCCCACGCAATTAGGGATAGTGGGGGCTATTTTCAATGCTGCGTTGGAATTAGGCGGAGCCGTCGGAGTTGCACCCATATCGTCTCTTCAATCAAACAAAAGGAACATCGCCTCCTTTCTCTGGAGGACCTGCGGGATTTTGGTTACTTCTCGAACTTTGTGGTGCAGAACTTTTCAGTATTCTGATGTTCTATCGGACGAAATTCTTTTATCGCCATCGTGGCCTTCCCGTATCCCCCGACAACTTTTTCTTCTTCATGTTTTTGACCTACAGTTCAAATTCATCGTTCGCTTCCAACCCGTTCCCAAAAGGTTTCCCCAAGCTCTCGTGACCACCGGCTACAATCCAGGTAATTTGTCCCTTGTGCTTACTCTCCTTTGCGAAAGGATAGGTGTAAAACACCCAGTTGGTCTAGTTCTCACTCTAGAATCCTCGTGTATATCGGGTTCCACAACCCAAGGGGACGTTCAATGGGATGGTGACAACTCTAACCTGGGATCTCTGGGAGGACTGATACGACTATGTACTCATAATCCTAATGAAGTAGATCTCTATTCGTCGAAGGGCAGACTGCATTTTTCGTTCTTTCAGTGTTTTCTATCCTTAGGATATCAGGGTGTCCTATCTGTGGTCCATAGTGCTGCGACATTCAGCGCGTTTCGTCACGCATCATGGCGGGACACAGACCCGGAATTTCCCTCTTCCTTACGGATTGAAATGATTGGGTTTTCAATACGTTGACCATGTTAGAAGAGAACCATGAGGGATAATAGACATTTGAAGTGCGTGCTTGGACCACCGGACGTGTCGATCTCAGGATACCGGACGGCGGAGATACCAGTGATTGGTAGAGAGGTCCAGCAAAAGGCGAGGTTACACACAGCAATATGTGAAAACAATGGATAATTCATCATATAATGGTTCTTGAGGGATATTCTAAATTGAAGGATGTCCGGATAGATACTGCTACAAATAGCCAACACTACTCACTTCTACTGCCGGCGCATGATGTCCATACCAAATAATCCAGAGATTACCATTCTTAATTCTCTAATACTTTACTTAATTTTCGTACTCTTCTTGCCACAAGGTTCAATTGTTGTTTGCTGGCGATTGTTACCGATGACTAAATCAATTGTTTTGAAGACACGTATCAGGACCTGTCGTTTCTTGATTAACGAGGTTAAATATGTTCCTGGGAAACGTAATATTTGCGATACGTGGTTGATACAGGCGTGAAAGATATAAAATATATAAACACTGCCAGTGATACAATACAAGGCAAAGTATCCCAAACAGGAACCAATCAAGGTCCTCTCCTAACACTACCCAGTACGGCCAATGTTCGCTTTTCCACAAGCCTTTCCCATCCTCCCCACGGCTCATTACCTTCAACAAACCGGGCTCTGAAAACACCAAACACACCTTTCTCTATTCTTTCCAAGAGAAACAAGAGTGAGAGAACCAGGATCGCCACTACTCTCGGAGGGTCGTCTAGTGGGTGACATGACGGTATTGTCAGGCCCAAGTGTGACGGGACAGAAGCTTCTCGGATGTTCCGTGCCTTACGAGCGAGCCAGGGCTGTTTCTGGACAACGGCCTCGGAGGAAGCGCTAAATGCTTCTTTGAATAGGTCTTCTGAGGAGACCGAGAACACCTTGTCGGCGTGCACGCCTAAGAGGAGCGCGTGAGCGGCTGACGGCGTCATAAAAATGATGGGAAAGATTCGAGGTGAGCGATAATGTATTATAAGCACACGACTGCCCTGGGATGTTTCGGGAGATATTGTCACCCGCCTCTCAGCTATGTTGGCCGGAATGAAAGTGACTGAAATATCCATGATGGTAATACGGCGGCGTAAATATTGATAAACGCGCTTTTCACACCACTTTTCTAGTAAACCTTTACTGGCCCAACCGACTGCACCGCGAGGAGGGTAATGCGCGTCTGTTTGAACTTTGTTGATAACAGTCGGCAAATTGCCTTCAATAGATGAGTCGGGTGCACATGGTTCGGGGCGTGCATACACATCGAGTCGTTTATGGTAGTGTAATAAATAAGCTTGATAAATTATGCGTGGAAGAGCGAGGAGAAGGCCAAGAGGAGAGCAGATGAGGGTGGAGAGTAAATTCCAGTTCGAGAGTGGGGTGCACGATACACTACGTTGGACGGCTACGAGCTTTTTGCTTGATTGTGGCGGAGCAGTCAGTAAAGTTAATTTGATTATTGGTCTTGGATGTGGCAATGGAGTGTCAGAAGGTGGACGAGAGGGCGGGATCATTTGACACAGATAATGCCCTGAGCGGTCATTAAATGGAGACACGTGAAATTGTCGAGGAAATGTCCATTGGTAATGAAAGCTACTGAATATGTCAGAACACAAGTAGATTTGTAATGTGATATTCCTAATTTACTCGTGGGTAACTTCCTTGCTATTAGCAGCGTCTAGCACATAAACGTGTCTCTCCCCGAAAGTGTTGTGCACCTGGGATTCAGTTGGAGACGAGTCTAACAATGTGGTATTGATATATGACTCACTTCTAAGACGGTAATCCATAAAGCAGTGCTGCCACGTCTGTAGCAGAAATGAACAGATAACGGATTTATTCCCTCAATTCCGAGGAAGCTTGGCATAGTCATTAACCATGAATCATCCAATTCCTCTCCATTATGTCCATGCGAATTTAACACATCAATAAGTTTGTGCCTGATCGTCCGGGGAACTTTCGGAATATTATACAAATAACCGCGTGCTCCAAGTCCGGTGACACGATTCCAAATACTACCGTACCCGAATAATAAGCCCCCAAAAAGTTGAAGCTCGTTGTTTTCCAGCGAATTCAAGGAAACAAGCAGTGAGAAAGTAGGATACATAAATGAATGCTTCGAAAGAGATGGTAGATAGCGAACATGAGTGACTTGATTCTGAAGAATATAAGCTTTGCCAGCAAGCATGATGTCACGGGGATAAGTAGATAGCGTTAATCTGAACGGGATAGTAGTTCCCAGACCAGACGCAGTGACATACCGCATAGACTGTGACGGCGTGACTTAATATAAAATACAGTGTCTCTGGATCTCCAAGGCTGCTGCTCGCTTGCTTCTCCTTTGACCAACTTTTGTTCCATAGATGGGATCACCAGGAGCACGAAGGCGTCGTTCACTTACAGGACAGCCTTCTGCCAATGTTTCTGTAAGTGAGACAGAGACACCGCGCCGTGAAGAGGTCGTGTGGGGCAAAACTCCTAGCGGAACGGGTAAGGAAGCAACCCTTTATAGCCATAGTAAGGCGATAACAACCATGTGACACAGTTTTTCGTGTTCCAACAACGCATGATGTCTTGACTTCGTTGTTTCACCCGTGGCACCCAAAATCACACTTGGATCTGGTCAATCTTGCCCTCTTGGGCTCTCAGCTTGTGCTATTTGCTCTATTGCCCAACCGTATTGCGAAGCCCTTTTTCTTCTTTTATTTCGTATTTTGGCGGACTGCCTATGATGCTGGGCTTGGCTGGGTTCTCACCAAACAAAGCAAGAAGAAATGGATTGTGCGTGAGGTTCAGCGTCGTGCCTGGCTAGATGGCGAGAAGAGACCGAAAGTTAGAGCATGGATTCGGAGTCAGCTCCAGGGAAAGATGGGAAAGGATTATTCATTTGATGTTCGTGCGCATAATTTGGATTTTGTCTAGTCTGACATTCCCCACTAGGAACTGCCATTAGAGTATAATACATGGCTACTTTTCCGACAAGCCGTAGACATCATTTTATTGAAGTACGTTTTTTTTCAGTAGTTTTGCATGCACGACTGATATAACAAACAGCGACTTTTTGTCCTACTGCATGTTCGCATTTGCGTGTTTCCGCGTTCCAGACGGTCTGTCCACCGTTATGCACATTATGAGGTATGTGCCTTCCCGCCTGCGAATGAAAAATTTTCCATTCATCTTTACAGATGGATCAGTGGAATCGTTCTTATTGCATTCAATCTTTGGGTCAAGACTGAGGCACACCATGTCGTCAAAGACTACGGTTGGTATTGGGGCGACGTCTTCTTCCAACGCGGCGCTTTGGTGTTTGATGGTGTATTCGAAATGGCACCGCACCCTATGTATTCCGTTGGTACGTGTTATGTTCATCAACCAGGCGCTGCGAAAATACCATATAAAAGCATCCACTGGACGGAGGTTCCCTTACAAGTGGTTCACCGTGGCGTGTTGAATTTATTGCTATTTTGACGTTTGGCAAACTAAACTGGCTACCGAGTTTACACTCAAAGGACAAAGAATATAAATAGCCTATTTCTGTTAAATCTGCCACGTTCCAGAATAGCAATGGAATAAACCGCCCGTGGGCTTCTGTAAAAGATCATATCCAGGCTACGTTGCCAGTGGAATTTGCAATTTTGTCAGCAAAAATGGGCCTGTCTATATTGCAATATTATCGTACACAAGCTAACTCCCACTCTAGGCTATGCCGGATACTACGGCCTATCCCTCATCGTCGGAAGCTACCCTGTCCTGTTCGTCAGTCTTGCAGCCCACGCAGCGCAGTTTGCCTTCCTCGTATTCTTCGAGAACCCCCGTCAGCAGTCTTCAACAGAACTGCATTTCCAAACGCTAATCACCTGCACGTAGATATCGAACGTATGTATGGGCAGCGCAAGCCCATCGCACAACGTACGCCTTTGTTTGCACCACAGATGGCGCGCTCTGCAACGCCGCCTGGGGCCCGCCCGCGGAAGCCTAGAGCCGTGCTGGACATGGATATTTCGACTACGCCCACTGTTACGGAGGGAGAGACATCGGAACCGGAGACGGATCTCGAGACTGAGATGGATGAAGTTTACGGCCCGTCGACGAGCGTTCAGCAGAGGAACGATAGTCCGAGTAGGGCTCCTCCTGTAAAGCGGCCACGGGCTCCGACGCTCACTCAACACGATCTTATGAATATGTACTTCAGAAAGGACACGCTTATCATTCGCAACATCGACCCTTTCCGGTATGTTGCACTTTGTTGTGCTCTGACAGCGACCTTACGCCCAATGTCAGTGCTTCGGACGTCAAGTTGGTGCTTCTCCTCGGCTACGCCCTCTGCTTCAGCTTCCTCCAACCTGGTTTTAGCTCCACGCGCACGCACCTAGCGTATCACTTCGTACATGCCCTTGCATGGCGTTTCTTCCACTCTTTCGGGCTAGGGCTACTTTTGAAGGCACAAAGCGAGAGCAAATTCCTCGTGCGCCACTTCATCACGCATTATCATTACCCAGGAAAGCAGGCCGGTCAGGACGCTATCCGTGAGGCGTTCAATAATTGGAAGTCGTTGTATAATTTAAGCTTGTGTATGACGTATGGTGGGTATTCGTGCTTTTGTGTTAGGGATGCCAGTTGCTTACGTTTGTAAAACACGGCGATTGTAGCTTCGTTTGTGGGTTTGGCATGGCAGACATATTCGATACCTGCTGAATGGACTGTCGGCGACCAGCTTCTTCGGCATACACTTGGCGCTGTCAGTCTGTGCTAAATCGCTGACGCTGCCACGAACTAACGAGGTGAATTTAGATCCTCATTGGACTGCATATGTGGACTGCTGCCGAGTGTTATGATGTTCTGGGTGTCTTTGGTATGGCCTGTCTGTATCATCCATGTTTCATCCACTTATGTCGTGTTCAGGGTGGTTCTTCGGCGATTTCTTCATCGAGGATTATCCAGCTACACTTGAGTACACCGGTATCTATCGGTTAGTTCGCACAGTTGGTCAATATCCATGCATAAGCAGGCTAACTCATGCCACCAGTTTCCTAAACAACCCCGAGCGAACGATGAGCGGCGCGGCGTTCTTCGGATTGGCACTTATTAGTGGAAGCAAACTTGTGTTCGCGCTTGCTGTTATTTCTCAAATTTCGCACTGGTGGTTCCTTAGCAAGGTTGAGAAGTAAGCGGTTGCGTTTTTTCATGTCATGTCATCATTTCGACCTCCTGTTCTGTTTTTCCTCAGCCCACACATGCAGCGGCTTTATGGGTCATCATTGCGCCAAGAAGCGGGTTTGACAAAGGTCATTAAGAAGGTCGCCATGAAGAACGCGCTGCTCCTGGAATCCCGAGCGGGTAGACACGTCCCTGAGATCAAACGAGTCGCCCAAGAAGTCAAAGGCACGTTTGACAAGGTGTATGAGGAGACTGCGGAGGCGATGAAGGAGCTTTTGCTAAAACCAGCGCTATCAGAAGTCGTACAAGATACCAGGGTGTTATTAAAGCACTCGAGGGAGAAGTTCGTTATAAGGTCTGTAGTTGTTACAGTTATTGTATCCTTTGTAAGCGTCTGACATGTGGACTGTGGGATTGTATAGCCGCGTTACGAGCGATATAGCTGCCCTAGACAGATCCAAGTACCATATTACAATCAAGGCCGATCCTGCTCGGTTCCATCTTGGAGAGCCCATTACTGTTCAATGGCGCGCTCCCGCGACGCATTCGAAACGAGACTGGATCGGGATATATAGGGTGGGCACCGGCGGGTGTTTATAATGTATTATTGACTGACTATTCTACAGAAAAGTGCAAACAAGTCATCGATGGTAACGAAGGTGTCGTCGTTGGGCATGTGGGTTCCTGTGTATGACGATGGATGGGATGGCGATGTACCGCTGGAGTTTGAAAAACCCGATTCTCCTATGAAAGAGGTAGGCGAGGTCGTCTTTAAAGGGGACAAGTTACCATGGACGTGTGGAGAATATGAAGTAAGATGTTGATGCTCCCTGGACTTTCTCGAGCAGTAATTCTGACAGACATTTAGGTAAGGTACCATCATGACGGCAAGTATAATGTGATAAGCACAGCAACGTTGCAGATATATGGTGAGATAACAAGCAGCTCCTCGCTTTGATACCTCCCAGTAATGGCCATTCTCGCACAGTTGAAAAGGCGCCTGATTTAACCTTCAATTCCGTCCGTATGACACTCATGCGTCTCGTAGTCCTCGCCCTCGATGCAGATCCGTCACTCTTACCACTATCGTCTCAGTCTTCGTCAGAACGGATCGTCAATGATGACCACGATCCGGACGACTTTAATTTTTGGTCGGAGAAGCAAGCGAAGAGACTGGCGAAGGCTATAGAACAGGTGTTCGACGTAGAATATTCGACAGAAGTTATTGTGGCCGATGCGAACCTGTCTGCGTTGGCTAATCGAATTCTGGTGTCGAAGGAGATCCTCCATTGATTTGGTTGTCTGGAAATATGATGCCATATGGGCCTTTGCTTACTGTATTTTAACGACAGCTGGATGGATATTACGATTTTGGGTTCTTTTATCAGGATTTTGCGATTTAAAAATTGAACCATCATTTGATTACAATTGTGACATATAGCTGTGACTCGCCTAAATTTTTGTTGAGTCACGGACTACAACCTAACTTTGAACTTTCTCGAGGGCCATTCCTAGAGCCAATCGTTTTTCCTTATATCTTGGATAAATTAGAAGCCATTTGCGAAATGTAAGTTTGATATTTTGAATACAATTGAGAGCTGTTATATTGACTTGGTTTGACTTGTAAAGATTAACCTGTTATCGAGATCGATAACAATGAGCAAGTCGCAGTTTTACCTCTCTCAGTGCGCTGATGCCGCCTCCAAGTCTACAATGTGCTTCAACCTGGGTGCAATCCTGGTCAAAGGTGGAAAGATTATCTCTACAGGCTACAATCACCATCGTCCACATTACGACGGTTCTGAAGTCGCTAAACGCGGCCACCGCAAGCCTACATCAATGCACGCAGAAATGCACGCAATATTCAACGCCACTGGCATGTCCCCCGCATTCAAGCAGCAGTCCCAAAACCAAGTCTTCGATCGCCGTGTTCCCGAACGACAACCACGGACAGGCGTGCGTCCGGCGAAAGGCCAGGCAGTCGAGTGGTGTCTTTCATGGACGCTACTCGGCGAAGAATCATACCAAGCACGGGCGGAAGAAGAAGGGGCGGGGGATGAACAGCTCGGAGTCGTCGGAGAGCGAGAGTCGCAGCGCGAGTCCACATCGATCGGGGCCAGAGGACGAGGAGGACGTCCCGCATGCCCTTAACGAATCTGTTCGACAGCGGTCTGGGCGTCGTAGAGATCCGAGAGTTAACGGTGCTGATCTGTATGTGGCGAGAATCACGAAACACGGGTTGGGGAACGCGAGGCCTTGTTGGCGATGCGTTGAATGGTGTAGGTGGGCAGGTGTGAAGCGGATCTTCCACTATAATGCGGAGTCGGGGAAGTTTGATGTTGTAAAGGTAAACGAGGCACGTGGCGATACCACATACGAAACACATGCTGACGGTCGCCTTTTTGCTGGAATGGTGAGTGTGCCAGTTGTTTGTTGAACTTCTATATCAACTTCCCTTGTTTGCAGCCATGGTGATATTGTAATACTATCTTGTTATTTTTACTCGGTCGGTGAAATATCCTGTTGTTCTCTTCGTTCGCCCCCGGAGTCCTGTTACATGCGCAAGCCATTGTCTGGGGCTATTAACACTGCTCGCTGATTAAGACTTTTACTTCTTTTTTTTTCTATTTGCACCCTGGCAACTGCCCTGCATCCGATTAACCAACGGGTGGAGAGTACTGAATCTAGGGAAGACTTAATGCAGCGACACGTTTTTATTCGGTTTCTGCATGAATTGTAACAAACAGCTGGAACCTTCCTAAGGTGTCGAGACATGTATTCATATTTCACTTAGATGTTCTTGTATGTTACATATCTAATTTCATATTATTCCCCTACATTCAAATTTTAAAATCGACATGATCAATTTTCAATCGCTACGATCCCAAGCTCCTCAGTGGTAATCCAGCTTAAGAGTCCGTCCGCAGGAGTAATTCTGCCGTTTCCATGGGCTCACAGAAGGTCGTTCAACGTCTCCGTATCTGGGGTACCCCGGTCACATCAAAAAGAAAAGTTTCCCCGGAGTTGCAAGAGTTTTAAGAATCTTCTTCACTAGGACTTACTTCCATGAAAAGCTTCTACGTATTTGGCGCGAAGGAGAGTAAATAAGTTCTGAAAACGGTTGTAACCTTTCTTATGGTCATATCATATGGATGCCTTCTGCACATTCCAGCACTGAAGGCACCCCAAGGTTTTTGGAGTTTGAAACCCTTCCAAAAGTCATAATACTTGGCCAAATTGCCTAAGAATTTTTTGAACTGATGAACTGTTTGAAATTTTTAAGTTTTAGGAGGATTTTTCAAGTGAAAAATCATATATGAAAACCTTCAAAATTTGTAACAGGAAACTATGACTGATGATGTTTCCTCAGAGTTCTTGATGCAGATCTTTAGGGATTTCAGATATGATTTTCCACCTTGAAAAAACCTACTAAAATTTGAAAATTACAAACACTTTGCCAGTTAAAAAAATGTTTAGAAAATTTGGCCAAATATTAAGATTTTTAGATGGCTCTCCAACTCCAAAAGCCTTGGAGTGTCTCTGGTGCCATTTATTCTCATTCATACTCATACCCCACTTCCCTTCCATTCCACTCATCTGTCTGTCATTGAATCTTTTAGTATAAATTATTGTCTTGTATTCTACTAATCCCCAGTTCAGATATTGATTTAGAACCTTTCTGTTAGAGACCATGTCATTCAGGCCACTACATATGTGTGTTTTCCACCTGCACTATCCTCTGGCATCCTAACATTGGTGTTCTCAATAGCAGCATCTCCAATGATGGTGTCCTGACAACACACACACTTAATTATTTCCTTTTCTTGATCTCCTGTTCCATTCATATCAAATATCCATTTCAGCCTTCTGTGCCTGTGTTTACTTTAGTATAAAACCCCATCTTGTACATTACTACCCTTCAGTTTGAATATTGACTAAGAATACCCAGTTAGAATGCCACTCATATTTAGAAGTTTATGCAATAATACCTTCATTGATTTTGAAGTATTGCTCATACTGCTTACAGTGACTCAAAAAACCCTTCCATTGTTTAGTACTTCAGATGTATATCTTTGATAAGTCAGAGGATAAAATTGCAACAATATCAAAAATATTTGTGAATATACTCTATCATATCTAGATTGTTGAAATACAATGCCATTACATACACTCCAAATATGGAAATACTACAAATATATATATACAGGAGACTCATTGGAAGGGTTTTTTGGCTGACCACTCTGACCCACAAAACTACTTATATTCAGTACTTGGTGTCATGAAAATACAAGCTCAAATTTCAAGAATATTCAATTTGACTTTCCCAATATTTCTTCAACATTCCTTCAACTTTTCAACTCAATTTCCAACTTGACTTCCAACTCAACTATTCTTCAACAATCTTGAATATCTTCAACTTGTCTCAGTTTGACATCATTGACGATTTCACTCTGATATCATATTATCATCATAGGTAAATGATATATAGTGTTACAACTGGAATTCCCGCTGGACTCTGGGCACTAACTTATATGCACCCACGCCCTATACTCACCAATTGTCAGTTTACTGGAATTCCTGCCAGACTCCATATGTCAGACTTGTCCACATTCGACTTCATTATGTCATGTATCAGTCACTGGAATACCCACTGGACTCCATCCCTGTCTATGTCTGACCTTGTCCCACACATCAGTCACCAGACCCCGCTCGGAAAACCCGTCATCTCTCTAACTGAGCCCCATTCCCATTTTAGTCAAATGACCTGTCACAATTCAGACTCCACTCCCGCTCCATTTCCCATTATGGTTTATGACCTGTCACGATTCGGACTCCGCTCCATCCCATTCCATTCCTAACACCAAATTGGTGTTTACTTATCTTGTTTTATGTTTTGCTAGTTTCATTTTCATTATTACTGGATTTGGTATGTTATTCATTCCACAGTCTATATAGTCTGGCAGATGTTGTACATACAATCCAGTCAGAAAATCAGCTTAGATTCTTCCCAGTAATCTAGTACATTTTCCGCTCTAAACTCCTCTTTGAATTACACTGCTCTCACTAGTCAGAGCCCATGGGCTCCGACACATCTATCTCTCAACCTCCGACTTCTCTCTCAACCCATGACCTCCAACCTATGACCCCTCAACCCACGAACTCTGCCTGGACTCCCTGGGATTCCTGTCTGCCCATTTGAAATTGGACAATATGATCTTGTGAGGGTGCAGCCTATCAGCTGAAGCCAAGTCCTACCGACTTTCCCGCGGGTTTCTCTGGAAACCCACCGTGTACATACCCTTAACAGTATTTTCTGACTAAGACTCGCAGATTGTTCAATATGCCACCAAGAAGAAAAGTGCATGCACAGGCATCATTACCTGGACCATCAACTCTTCATTCCCTGTTAACTTTGTATACCAGCCAGACACTCACGAACCAGCCAGAAGCCATGGAAGAAGCCCATATTGAAGAAGTCGTGGAAAACCAGGACGAATCTGAGCATGAGGACGATTCCATGGCCCCCAACAACGGCAAGGGTGTCGAAAATCCCCCGTCTAACGATTGACTGCTACTTTCGGATCCCACCTCTGAGTATTTAGCGATCACTTTAGAAAGGTTCATGAATCATATGCTCAGAGAAGGCAAAAAGAAAGATCTGGAACCTCTGCAGTCAAAAGTCAATGCTCTGGAACCCTTCACGCATTCCAACCCAAACAAACTCTCTACTTTCCTCATGCAATGTCACTTCAATTTCCGCAATTGATCTGCTGCATTCTCCACAGGCTCCCAAAAAGTCAACTATGCACTTTCATACTTGTTGAGATCCGCATTGAAATGGTTTGAACCGGCTTTTAGTGGACTTTCCAAGGAAGAGCTGTAATGTATTCAGGGGATTCTCTTAGATAGCTCAATATATGCTAGTGTCACAGAGCTTCAACAATAAAACAAGCAAAGGTCCAGTAATTTAAATACTGATAGATTAATGAGCTGCGCTATGAAGCTTAAACAACTCAAATCAATGCTTATTTTGATTATTGAAAGGTTCAATAGAACTGTGTATGACTCTTTTAGCAAATAAAAGAACTATTCCGTGAGAATAGGGGCTGGAAGCTGAATATATGTGCAGTAACTTGGCAGAGACTTGATATAAGAGCTTCGGATTCTTGTATGCTTATTTGTAACTATTAATAGTTATTTAACAAGGTGTTAAATAATTTATTAATAGAGAAAATAATATGTATGTATTGGATTATCTGAGTGCTTGTACTTGATTAATTCAATAAACTTAGGGCTGGGCCTTGAGTAATCTAGTATTGGCAGGGATTTCAGTAAGGATACTTAGATACTTATTAGGTTCATTATCTAATTAATAAGCCTAAAGGGTAGCTGTGAGGCTGGGGGAACTTAGATGATTAGCTAAGTCCAAGAGTTGCTGACAAAGATTCAAGATGCTGCAAGTGTAGGTGCTTGCAGTGAGTGTATCAGACTAAGGCTATTATTGTCCTTAGGATGATGAGATAAGCTTCTGTGCTGTACTGTAAAATATGTGTGTGATAGATGATTTTATTGGAAACTTAGCCCTCCTTATATACATTTTGATAACTCAGTGATTAGCTAACTATTTAGTTTATGAGGTCATTAGTTACATCATAATTACCTCATATTCTACTCATTATTTACCCTTTGTTTATCATGTGATTCCCTTCTCTGAGACAAGGGTTCTAACCTCTTGCTTGAACATGAAGGTTCAAGGCCGCGGTCCCGGGACGGAAGCAAACGATGAATCGGCGGAATCTAATAATGACTCGGGTAGTCACAATCGTGACTTGTGTGACTCGGGTAGTCACATTCGTGATTTTTGTGACATCCCGACACCGGAGGCTTATCTAATAAGTCAATGACTCCAAAATGTGCAAACTAGGCTGCAGCAAGGTGCTGAAAGGTAATAACTAAGTAAATAAAATATAAATAATTAGTTAAAAATTATAATAAATTAACTAAGATATAATAGCATGATATGAGTTCATATATGCTATTATTATGCGAAGTTAAAAGGAATAGAGCCTATATTTCACAATAAAAATATAATAAAAATACAATAAATTCGAGAAAATATTAATAAATTCAAAGAAAATTAAGAGAAAATTATGAGATAAAGCTGATACCTCACAAGAGCTGCTTTGGCTCGAAGATTGGGATGCTTTTGTTGAGGAGCTTGTGTGAAGAGTCGATTGATTCTGACCGTTCAATATACGAAGTATAGTGTTTATTCAACTACTATTGCCAGGTATTGACCGTTCAGTACAATACCGTAGATTGCTAGACTGGCAGTACTAGCAGGGAGACATGTAACACGTCACAAGAGCAACTGTACAGTTGCTCTTGACGGCTAGAATGAAAAGATGAAAGAGTTGACCTTCACAGTACAACTCATAGCTCGAAGTAAGATAGATAATCAATGAAAAGCTGAGTATCTAAAGTAAGAGATAGTAGCGCGAGTTGACTATAATGTCGACGAGCGCAAGGACCTTAGAGTGGAACTCGACCTTCGCGGTTCGAGTCCAAAGTCTGTTAGTATGCGAGAGAACACTACCTTTATAGGTAGTTGAGACGTCACCCTTGACACCTCTCGCTATTCGACGTCTGGGTCGTTTACGAGGTGGTGTCTGCTGGGTAAAAAGTGTCTATTGTTTGGCACTGAGAGTGCCCATACGTATACACAAAGCTTCGAACTACAAAATAAGGGTATGCTCGAAATATAGAAAGAATGTAAATGAAGAAAATAAAAAGTAAATAATAAAGTACTATAATCCAACTATTATTCCTTAGTCCAATTATGCATATATGCATACCCTTCACAGCTTGAAACCAACTTTGGCCCATATGACCCAACCAGAGAAGCTGAGAACAGTCTCACTAATCTTCATATGAAGGACACGCAGCGCATCACAGACTATATCATCCAATTCAATAATCTTGCAGCTCATTGTCAGTGGGGCGATCCCGCTCTCTGCCACCAATTCTATGCCAGTCTGCCATCCCGCCTTAAAGACGAAGTCTCAAAGGAGAAGATGGCAAGCCAAAAACCCTGTCCCATATGCACCTTAAGGCTCAAAATGCAGATGCACATTATTGGGAATATCGCATGGAAGTTGCCTGTGAGACCTCTGTGGACAAAGTAAACAAGTCCACAGCCAATAAAACCAACAACAACAACTCGTCAACCAGCAACCAGAACTCCACGCAATCCGACAAGAAGAACAATAAAAAGTCTTCAAACAACAACAACAACAACAACAACAACAAAGGTCAACAGTCCAGCAAGCAAACCAGAAAACCCGACCTCACAGGCAAATTCGGACCCAATGGCAAATTGACCCCACAGGAAAGACAACATCATATGGACAATAACCTCTGTCTCTTGTGCGGAAAACCTGGTCATCGAGTCCCGGAATGTCCACTGGCAAAAGCAAACTCTGCAAAGGGTCAAACAGCCAAGGCCTCCATGGAAACTCCATCGAAGGACAAACCGGCTTCTGACTCGAAAAAAGAGTGAGCAACCCCGTGGACTCTGTGCAGGTTGGGGGTTGCATTGCCTCTCCACACATTCAAGAGTTTACCCATCTCAAAGCATCCGCTCTTTCACATTCTGATTCATTTTTCATTAAATTTATGTCTAATCTGATTCCAAAATTCGTTTTTTCAGCTCTTATAGATTCCAGCTCAACTCATTGTTTTTTAGATACAAAATTCACACAAAAAGAATTTGTTGTCAACTTATCCGATAAATCCTGTCGGCCTCCGCCTCTTCGATGGCACAAGTAATTCAGTTGTCACCCAAGCTTGTGATTTATCCATCTGCTTCCTGTGTGGAATATCTCAATTGGTCACTTTCTATGTGACCCACTCAAGTTGCTCGGTGGTCCTAGGTGTTACGACCCATTCCCAGATGTTTCAATATCCGATTTCCGATCTCCGACTACGGAACATCATAGTTACCGTATCATCCGCATTCTTCCCTTGTTCTGCATTTGGTAATTTGTCCATTGACAAGTATTCACTCGTTTGTTTGTTATATTCCCATTTCGGAATATTGTCTCCCTAATATGTCTTATTGTATTTCCGTTTTAAGAACACTTCCGTTTCCATCTTATTATGGTCTTAGTTTGTAGTACAATAATGAGTAGACTTATATTAGTTTCCGTGAATTTGTACTTTACCTTAGATCTGATATCGACTTAGTTTCTTATTCCTTCTCCCGTCTTTCTGTACGCTCGATATTCGGAACTCTTCGGAACTCTGAATATCCGTATCTTCCATCGTAAGTCTCACTTCTGAAATTAAGGACTTTGAGCGTTTGCGTAGAGGTGCAGCACATAAGCTGAAGCTGACATCCTGACCCTATCTGATAGTTCCCGACTTCCCAGTGACTTTCCGATAGTTCCGGAATAAGTTCCTGACACGGCACTTAACACTAGGACACAACTGGCTTACCCACTACAATCCGTTGATTGACTGGATAGCTAACAGTATAACATTCTGGACTCCTGCAGCAGCCGAGGAAACTGTGCCCGACACAGCCTCCACGGCACCCATGGCCTTCCCAGCACCTGCAGTCTTGAGGACTCCTGTGATCCCTATGGCACCCATGAGTTCCCCGGAACCCACGGCACCTCCATCTATTTCTCTGATTAATGCTGTAGCTTTTACTAGGGCTACAAAAATGGATGGGTCCCAGGCATTCACTATCAACTTAAAAATTGATGAAGCAACTGTACATTTTTCAACCCCAGTATCCGCATCTGAGCAAGCCACTGACCTAGAAGGCATCCTGGAGAAATATCATGACTTCGCAGATGTTTTTAGCAAGCGAAAAGCTGACCAGCTTCCACCCCACAGAGAATATGACTTAAAAATCGATCTCGAAGATGGCGCCCAGCCACCCCTAGGACATATTTACCCACTCTTGTCCACAGAACTTTCCGCAATCCGCAATTTCCTGGATGGACATTGTCCATAGGTTTTATCAGACCCTCAAAGTCTCCTTTTGGAGCACCTGTTCTGTTTGTCAAGAAAAAGAATGGATCCCTTAGACTATGTGTTGATTTCAGAGGACTCAATGCTGTCACCAAAAAGGATAAGTATCCACTTCCACTTATATCTGATCTTGTTAAGTTCCCGAACAAAGCTCCACAGATAGTCCCGCGGAGGTTTCCGGTAACTATTCTGAACACACACTTGCTTCCGGGAATAGTCCCATGGAGTCCCCGGGCAATAGGTCCCGGGAAAGCTCCGGGGATTATTAGTACAAGGAACGGTGATATCAGAATAATTACCAGAAAGTCTGGTGATACGACTGAGATGGACTTGGCTTCAGCTTATAGGCTGCGCCCTCGTACACTCATTCGGGTGTCCATATTTCGAGCTGACAGAATGCATACAGAAAGATATAGATTCCGGAGTTCCCATGGGAGTTCCGGGAATCGAGTGTGCAGACAGACAAGAGGACTAGAGACTGTTCAAGGATCAAACTTGTTCGGGGGAAAACTAGTTCAAGATTGAAACTGGATTCTAAGTACATGAATATAGCAGACTTATATAGACTGTGAAATGTAATAATACCAAATCCGGTATTAATGAGAGGCAGAACTATTAAACATAAAACAAAACAGGTAAATACTAAACTGGGAATTAGGGACGGAACGGAACGGGAGCGGAGAATGAATCATGACAGATCATTTAACCATAACTGGAGTGGGGCTCAGTTAGAGGGGTTCCGGAAGTCCGGTCGGAGTCCGGTGACTTGGTGCACAAGATAGTGTCGGGTATAGACAGGCTTGATGTGCAGGAGGTCCGGTGGAGTCCGGTGGGTTTTCTGATGACTGGTGTGTGAGATGCAGAGACAGATAACAGGAGCGGAGTTCTATGCTCTGTTAGAGGGGTTCCAGGAGTCCGGTCGGAGTCCGGTGACTGGTACATAAGACACAGAGTGTCGGGTGTACATAGAGTGGAGTCCGGAGTCCGGAGGAGTCCGAGGACTGGTGTATGAGACATGGAGGGTTAGGTGCAGACAGGTGGGGTGCGTACAGAGAGTCAGGCATAAACGAGTTGATGTACAGGGTCCCGTGGGAACTCCGGTTGTTACTATACAATATAGAGGGTCGGGAGCATGTAGGATGGGGTCCGGGGGCCCGGAGGCCGGCGGGGTTTCCGGTTCCTGACAGATCTGCTCGATGCTCCACGGAATGCCCAGATTTACACCAAGATAGACCTTAAACATGCCTATCATTTGGTCTGGATCTCTGTGGGTGATGAATGGAAAACCACTTTTAGAACCCACTATGGGGCCTTTGAGTGGTTGGTGATGCCCTTTGGACTCACCAATGCTCCATCTGTTTTTCAACGTTTTATCAACAACATTTTCTCCAACATGCTCGATGTATGCATCATTGTTTACTTGGATGACATTCTTATCTACTCTGAGAATCCCACAGAACATGACAACCAAGTCCGTGAAGTTTTCCGGAGACTCAGACAACATGGTTTATTCGCGAATGGTAAAAAATGTACTTTTGACATGGACTCTGTGGAATACCTGGGCTTCATAATGGGACCGACGGACTCCGCATGGATGAAACTAAAGTGCAAGTCATCAAAGATTGGCCGGAACCCCGAAAAGTTAAAGATATCCAATCCTTCCTCGGCTTTGCCAATTTTTACAGATGGTTTATCTGCAGATATTCCAACATCATGGTTCCCCTTACCCATTTTATGTGTAAGGATACTCCATGGAATTTTAATGATAAGTGTCAAAAAGCTTTCAATCTTTTAAAAAATTCTTGTTCTTCAGCTCCAATCCTGTCACACTGGAAACTGGATTTCCCACTCATTGTTGAAATGGATGCCTCGGACTATGCACTTGGAGCCATTTTGTCTATCCAGGACTCCAATGGAGAAGTCCACCCCATGGCTTTTCTGTCCCAGACTTTCACCAGAGCAGAGCTCAATTACGATGTTCATGATAAGGAACTCCTGGCAATTTTTTCAGCTTTCAAAATGTGGCGACACTATTTGGAAGGCTCGGGAACTCCGATTGACATTGTAACAGATCACAAAAACCTGGAATACTTTTCTACCACAAAACCTTTGACCTGTCAGCAGGCCCGCAGGTCTGAATACCTATCCACCTTCAATATGACTATCCATTTTCAACCCAGCTGTCTCAGTGGCAAACCTGACGCTTTAACTAGACGATGGGATGTCTATCCTAAAGAGGGGAGCAACAACTATGCCACAGTAAATCCACACAACCTGAAACCTATTTTCACAAATCAGCAACTTACCGCATCGGTCCATGCAACTTTCCTCGTCCATCCCATTGTCTGTGGAATTATCATTATAGATATTGAGAAGTTATATCAAGATATTCTATCGGCAATTCCACTAGACCCAATTACTAAAGCTCACTTTGACAATCCTGTGGACCCCAATCAACCCTGGTGGTCTCTTGATCAGCATGGTTTCATTAGACTTGACGATCACATCTATGTACCAGACTCCGATGGCCTCTGCCTCAGGATCCTTCAGTACAAACATGATCATCCACTCTCAGGACATTTCGGGTACAACAAAACTTTATCATTAATAAGAAGAGAATATACTTGGCCCGGACTCCATGGATTCGTTAAGCACTATTGTAAATCTTGCACTACTTGTCCCCACTCGAAATCTCAGCGACACAAGCCATACAGCCTTTTGAAACAACTCCCACTACCAGAACACCCGTGGAATTCTATCTCTATGGATTTCATTGAACACCTACCAGATTCCAAAGATTTTTCCGCCATTCTAGTCATTGTTGACAGATTCTCAAAACAAGGTATATTCATCCCTACACATGATACAATTACATCCATGCAGTTAGCGGAACTTTTTATTATCCATGTATTTTCCAAGCACAGAGTTCCATCCCACATAACTTCCGACTGAGGATCAGAGTTTGTATCTCACTTCTTTAGATCCCTCAGGAAATCCTTGGACATGAAATTACATTTCACATCCGGACATCACCCAGAAGGTGATGGACAAACCAAACACGTCAATCAGACATTGGAACAATATCTCCATGTATATTGCAATTATCAACAGGACAATTGGGAATCCTTATTACCACTTGCAGAATTTGCTTACAACAATGCACCCTCGGCCACTACTGGCATTTCCTCGTTTTTTGCAAATAAAGGATATAATCCAAATATTACAGTACATCCAGAATGAAATCTCGCCTCTGCTCGTGCTCAAGAGTTCACCACAGACCTCCACTAGCTCCATGAGGAACTCCGGACTGCAATAAAGTCTGCCCAAGAGCAATATCAACATTCAGCGGACAAACACCGGATTCTGCCACCCAACTTCAAGATTGGCGATCACATTTTTGTCAAAGCTAAATTCTTCCGGACTATCTGTCCATCAAAAAAGCTTGCTGAAAAATATTTAGGTCCATTTGAAATTATCACACAAGTAGGTTCAGTCTCTTGGATCCTATGGCTTCTGGATAGCATGCACACAGTACACCTGGTATTTCATGTTTCTATATTAGAACCTTGTACTGCTAACACTATCCCAGATCATGTGCAATATCCACCTCCTCCAGTCATTATTGACAGAGAACCTGAGTTTGAAATCTCACAAATTTTAGATTCAAAAATTGATAAGCATTGACACACTTGTAAACTCTTTACTTAGTCAAGTGGGCAGGTTACGAGGGCACCGATGAAGAGACTTCATGGATTTTGGCCACAGAACTCAGTAATGCCACGGAAATCATTACTGACTTTCATACAGCTTACCCGCTCAAACCCAGACCACTATTGTCTCTCTGACCACACTCTGCAGACCCTGTGTTACGATTGGACTCATTCTCATTATTTCCTGTCGCCCTATGTCTCTCTTTGCTTTTACAGGTTCTGATATGTCTTTCAAGTCCTTAAGTGGATTTTCTGCGGACTTTGATTCTTATGTTTTTTCACGCTTTACTTTCATTTTCAAAAAAATTATTAAACTTTTATTATTTCTGTTCATCTACATTGATGGGGCTGTCTTTTTTCCCCACCTCATTCATCTCCTCAGGGAGCTCCGCTACCTCCGCAGGCACCCTGTCCTCATCTGAACCGGCATCCTCAGAACTCCCGACCTGTGGCTCTTCATAAATGTAGCCACCAAGCTCTGCCAGGAACTTCCAAAACTCTGAGGGGAGCCTGTGGAGTTCATTCACCACCACCACTTGCACCTTGTTGCTCTTCCTAAGCAACTCATTTTGGGCCTCAATGCCCTTGGCGATCCACCCCAAAACATCATCCAGTCCCATTATCCCGTCTGACCCACTAATATCCCATGCCATGGACCCCCGTGGGCTGCTCGTGAATGAGCAAGCACCTTGCCTTGAGATGTGCACACTGGTAGCAGCTCGGTCCCCACCCAGACTTCCGACTGCATTCAGTGTTCTGGTCATTACAACCGGAACACCACAGGTCATTCCATGTTGGTAGGCAGACTGGTGCCACCTTCCTTGCCTTCTGCTGATGTGGTTAGTTCCCCGGAAGTGGCCCAGAAATGTCAGACATGGTAAATGGAGGCAGTAATGACAGAATTATGTTTATGAAATGTGTTGTTGAGGTATCAACAGGGAATCTGCAGGGTAGATCTCTGGGTATTTAATTGACATGTGTGTTTCAAGTTGTTGGAGTGATATCAGCTTATTGATTACTCTATTTATTTTGTTCAGCACATCCTGGGGCAAGAAATCGTGAAGCCAGCATTTACTATTGTGTGCTGTCCATGATGCCTCACAGTGTCTATCCAACCTGTGGATAGTGATGATGCTGTTAAATCCTTATAGTATGCTTATCTGGGATGGTCCAGGCTGTTTCAGATGCTTCACAATGTCCAGGCACTTTCTAGATTAGGGGGAGTTCCCTCTGGGAGCCATCCAGATAAAATACCAATTTACTGATGCTTCATCTTGTTCAAGACATCCTGTGTCCTTGGTGGTTTGTCCTCTTCCTCTTCCTCCTCCAAGCCTCATCAGAGTTGTTATAGTAGTCATCCAACAAAACATCAATTACACTTGTGATCAAAGACATTAAAGCTGCTCTCACACACTCACACACAATTTCAGATCCATGATGCCATGATATATGTCCTAGACAACCCTTTCTACATAGAATCTGCAGTTTCTCAACATTTCAATTGTAGAATGAGAGCCAGTTTGGATGACTAAGGTTTATGAAAGAATATTGGTGATATACAGGTCTGTCATCCAACTTCTACTGATGGGCTTTGTTAGATATCTAATTTAGAACCATTTGCTATCAAGTGGTCATGGCATTCAGATTCATCTCACTTATACTGTATCACCAAGGATTAGATCTGAGATAAACATCACTATGGACTAGTGAGTGATTGTTGCAGATGTTATTTGCTGTTCTCCAATGACTTGTTTCATGCTACTCCCAACTAATTGACATGAAAATAATGGCAGTGGGGCTGTCATTGAGAATTTTCAGTGATATTCTACTTGAAGTAGTTGTTGTTCATAAATCTGAGGTGATCCTACCTATCACTATGCTTGCCAATATTATTCCACATTCATATGGCATTAATGAGAGGCTGACAGGCACCAGGAGATGGTGAAAATAACTGTATGCATTGTAAAAAGGCCCAAACAATGTAGCTGTATACAATGTGGAGATCTATTAAATATAGTATGAGTTGGCTTATTGTAATACACAATCTACAAGGGGGTAATAGTCTTGTAATAAAAGTATTTGTTTGTCATCCAATGTGTCAGTTAGTGAATCACCTTCTGACAGGATAGATAGGGTGCTAGTTTAGGTGTACACTGGTTCTGACATGCATTAACCTCAGAAAACATGGTCTACAATTAGCATCCTCCTATGAAAAAGTGAAGAAATGGGTGAACTGCCCCTAGGAAAAAGGGTGGTGTCATCACCAATTCCAACAAGATTCTGCTACAAAGCAGGCTAAGTAAAGAGCAATAGCACTATCTCTCCTCCTGGTTTTGATAAGATGTGTCAGTGTTATCCAGAGAAATGATTATATATCATGCCTAAGTGATGCAGCAAGACCTTCAACAGGCCACCCATGGTTTTTTGTGGGTGCATCATGGATGGGTATGTGGTGGATGGGTGTGCAGTGGAGCGGGTGGATGGTGGATGGGAGTGGGTGGATGGGTGTGCAGTTGAAAATGCCACGCATGTATAAAATAATTCTACATGTGTATAGAATGCTTCTGCGCATGCATAACATAATTCCGTGCAGGTGAAAATGCTCCCATGGCGTGGCAATAATACACCTGTGGCATGCCAAATACTCCCACAATCGCATAATTGCTTCTGCAGTGGCCGAAATGCCTCCATGCTGACATAATATGGGCACCTCCCAGCACTAAAATGGACCCACAACCCACCAAGCAAAATTCATATATATGGATATGACTACCTAAATTAAAAATTTCAGGTCAATTGGTCAAGTACTCATTGAGTTATTCAACATTCTTTGACATATAAAAAATCATTGGAACGGTTTTGTCCAAATGTGTCAAAAGGCCTATGGGTGTTGGGTATCCTCTATTCAGAGACTGGAAGAGTCAACATCCACCAGTGATGTTATGAAACGAAAAGACATGGTCACTGTGTTTCGTGCCAAATGTCTTGCTTGGGGACATGCTATCCTCTGCCTTGGGGGTTCTGCTCAGGATGCATGGGGAGGAGTGCCAAATGTCCCTCGGCACCTTCTTTGACATAGCTCTTCAAACTGGAGTGAAATATATTCTGAAATATAGTCTGGAGAGGCCCACACTATATTTCAATTATTATTTCTATTTCTCTCTATTTATCATATGCATACATATATTAGTTCAACAATCTATGTACTCCTGTGGGTACATAGACTCTTGTGGATGCATACACACTAGACCTATGTACTTTAGCACCTGTAGTTAGAACTCAGACACTTTTTACCCTGTAACCACAACTTACCCATACACCCTTTCTAGTGTCCTGTAAGTCGTGATTGGGGTATCATCTCAAGCCATCTTTGAATGGCTTCCAACTTGAATCTACAACAATTATTTAGCTTCGAACTGTATAGTTGAAGTTAGAACTACTATCAATTTCCACTCACATCTTGTATCACTCGAATCATCTTTTCTCCCCTCAACTCATTACTTTGTTGACTCATTCTAAGGAATTGCACCACAAGGTCAATTCCATTTCTTTTAGTCGTCTTAGTTGTCTTACCCCCACTAAAGCTGACTAAAGTTATTTACCTTCTGTTGGAAAACACTAAACCAACGTTGGCTTTGTGGTTTCCAACATAAAGTAAACTCCAACCCAAAGGTCAGTAGTGACTCACTCCCCTATGACCTGTTAAAGGCTGGTAGCCAACATTGTGTGTGGGCCAACTAGATATTAAGTAATTCTTATCCCTCTTAATGCCAAATACAAGTTATTTTGCCACTTATTTTTGGGCTTCAAACTATTGGTATGGGTGGGGATTGAACTCACGACCAAGTGGGGTCTTTGGAGTATCAGAGTTTAACATTGGCTTATGGTTTCCAACACCTTCTATATTGTACTTCAAGAGTCAATATATAGTTGTGTCATACCTAAACAGTCAATATTCTTCATACATAGAATGGTTAGAACTTCCACGACTCTTCACACTGTGTGAGCCTGCTTAGCCAGGGGGAGTGTTGTAGTAAGGGCAATTGCATACTCAAATCCAACATATCTGCATTATCCTCAAAACACCTTGACACCAATGCAACCACCTACCACATCAGGGATTTGGGAATGTCTACACCCATTGTGTAGACTCCCTAGACTCCCTAGCCTCCCTAGATCTATAGTAAGCTTTTATACAGACTAGTAAATAGGGATCTCACAAAAGTAGTGTGTTTAGCCAAGTCTAGCCAAACTAACTAGTTCTCCTAGATGGCCCTAGACAATATAGATGGCACACTTACTGATCTTCCCACTTTCCTGATGCTTACATAACACTGAGCCTGAGCACTATAACCCACCCACTTTCATCATCCCTCAGAATACATATATTCCGAAATGGGAAAATACAATATCTATAAATGACAGATTGCTATAAGACCCAGGTTTGCCATCAGTTACATAAACTGTTATAAGAGCACAAGTTGGCATCAGAAGTCTATACAGTATATATATGTATATATAATCCATCATATAAACTAGACTATAGGTTCAGTAGCTCAGTGGTTAAGAGCACCTGCATATAAAACCAGGAGGCCCTTGGTTCAATCCCAGGCTGGGTCAATTCTTTTCTATACCTTTAACCAATGTATCCTATATCACCCAGTGGAAGCCTATCGTCAAATAGGCTCACGGGTCTGGGTCACACAGGTTGATAGGACCATGGTGTATTGTTTGATGAACTAGTGAACAGTCTACATGGCGGGCAGCATATAGTAAGGTAATAGAAGAAAAACTCTCCAAACTATATATGCCATGATCACGTGGTAATAGAAACTAAAGTGGAAGACAAAAGGTGAACGCAAACAAAAGTGAATGCGTAAGACTGGGGCGCCAGGCTTACACCCAGTGTTAAACGGTCCGGCCCACCACACGTTACTCGACCCCATCAACTTGTCGCCATCAGCACCGGCAATCCCGCAAGTTACTGTCCATCTGATTTCAATGTAAATGTTAAACAAACGTACCTAAATCAATTTTATTCTTACACTTCTCATTTTCGGTCAAAACAATCATATTTATTTATGAAAACTTAATTTTAGAATGTTATCATGTAAATAGAGCAAACTACGGAAATTCGTCTCATTATTGCAGGAGAATAACTTCTTCCATTAGCAATTGATGGTTTTAAGAGGGAGTCTAGGGGAACGGCACAGCGCATGGGGAGTAAGTTTAAGTGACGCTGATGGGATGGGATCACAATCAACGGGGATGTTTAAGCGCCCAACTGACGCGAGTCAAACCATGTCCTCGCAGTATGCACGAGACCTTAACTGCGCTGAATCACAGATACCAGTTATCTCAGGTATAAACAAAGTTTAAACTTATTCTAAACTGAGGCACGTAAACAGGGGAACAAGGAACGACCAACCGTAAACCTTTGTCTACCACGGTTCCCTCATCAACCAAGGCGGCATCCAGTCGCGGTAATGGCCTAGAAAGCGAGCACGATAACCCCTATAGCAGGCATCTTCACTCTGATTCAACCATATGGTCGTTATATCTAAAGGAAACAGAAAAAGAGGACAAAGAATTTGCCAATTCATTGCAAGTCGGTGTCGACGAGCTTCTTATATTTGTCTGTTGAATACGTTCTCCTTCATAGGATATTAAATTAATAGTGTCGCAGGCCGGCTTGTTTGGAGCGATTCTTACTGCTTTCCTAATCGAGAGTAGGAAGGATTTGCAGGTAGATCCTGTTCAGGAAATCCTTCAGGCACTTCAAAATCAGTTCGCTACGACTCCCTCTCAGCCTTTTGAAGTCTCCAAATCATCTCTTATTGTTAACTACTTGTGGTTCAGTAGTCTCGCTCTGACTCTCTTCAGTGCGCTTTGTGCTGTACTTGCAAGGGAATGGCTGGCGAAGTATGTTCCTGTTTCCCCAGGAAGTCGCTCAAGTGATGCATGTCAACGTCTCTTTCGTGTCATCAAAGCACAACAGTGGCGTCTGGAGTCAGTTGTTACTGGGATCCCGCTTTTGATCCAACTAGCTCTTTTCCTTTTCTTCGCAGGCCTCGTCTTATTCACGTGGAATAACAGCGTTGCTCTAGGCGTTCTTATGCTGTTTTTGACCATATTTGCAGCTGCACTATATATACTCGGCACCCTTTTCCCCCTTTTTTCCCCCGCCTGTCCCTTTCAAACGACTATGTCACGCTTTTTCCCAGACGTCTCTGCAAGCGCAAAGTATGAGACGTTCACATCAGACTACTCTCGGTCTTTTTCACCGATAAGGGCGTATGCATTCAGCATTTCCGAATGGCTAGAAGGCTCTTCTCGACTCTTGGTCGAAACGCATAGCAAACCCCATCAGGCCGAACTTGAGGCTAATATCTTGGCATGGGTAATTGTAAAATCCATATCGGAGGAGACAGTCAAGGAGGCGCTTAGGGCTGTAGCAGGTGCAAAACAATCTGAACAGTTGCGGATTGCCTTGTGCCGACGAACCGTTACGGACAAAATATGCAAAATCTTGGAGAGCTGCTTTGACATTACCGCAGGCGTCGTCACCTTACGTGATGCAGAGCTTGCGGAAGTTTCCCTTCTTTCAATGTCGCGATTCCTATCGCCGCGAACAGACAAGCCGATAGACAACGAGTACCTTATCCCGTTCACGACTCTCCTACAGGTCGGGAGACCTTTACATCGGTTGGATAGTTTAGAGCCTTGCTTGAAGACATTGGGGTGGGCGGTTCATATTGGTATTCGGGTCAACATGGATGAGGGTAACCTAGCGGTGTCGACAGGCCCACACATTGATAATTTGGTCACTATGGGTGCAGCACCCTACGAGCGAAGAGCATTGATGATGGCCGCTATTGATGGAGCATTCTCACAAAAGGAGGAATTGCATGCAAGCTGCGAAGCAATAATACTGGCATATTGGGGCCTTAGTAAGGACTTTTTCTGTGACTCCGGCACAGAAAATAACTGATGAACAGAGGATTGCCGGAAAATGCTCGAAAATAAGGGTGTAATGGCAGGTAAACTGCCCTGCCCTTCAACTACGAATCAAGCGACAAGTAACTCACAGATTATCGCGACAGGAAAAGAAAAAGAGTGGATAAAGAAACTGGTACAACAGAGCATAAGCACCTTTGGGGAAACAGTTGATCCCGTAGAACGATTACTATTGGAATGTGGTAAGAGAGTGCCCAAGTGGAAACGGAGTACGATATAATATAAAGTAATTCTCAGCTAAATTCCCAGCTGGCATCGGTGGTGCCATTCCCGGAATTGCTGCACTTTTGAAGGACTCTGACGGAGACGTTCGATCCAACGGAGTATCGGCACTGGCGAAGCTTTCAGAGCAAGGTGCGGTACATCATAATGTTGTGGCAATGCAACTCAGATTTGGTGACAGCCATATTTCGAGCTCCCATTTCGGTTGCCATTCCCGACATTGTTGCACTTTTGAAGGACTCTGACTCTTGCGTTCGATCCAGCGGAGTATTGACACTGGCCAACCTTTCAGAGCAAGGTCCTATGTCTCATGATGTGATGGGAATGCAACTGAGATTTGACCACAGCCGTATTTCGAGCTCCCATCTCGGATGCCATGCCCGCGATTGTTACACTTTTAAAGGACTCTAGTTACGCCGTTCGATCGAAAGGAATATCAACACTGGCCAAGCTTTCAGAGCAGGGTACGGTACCTCATAATGTGAGATGGATCCAGCTGAGATTTGACCACAGCCGAATTTCGAGCTGCCATTTCGGGTGCCATTCCCGACATTGTTGCACTTTTGAAGGACTCTAGGTATTCTGTTCGATCCAACGGAGTATCAGCACTGTCCAAGCTTTCAGAACAAGGTGCGGTACCTGAAAATGAGATGGAAATCTAGCTGAGATTGGATCACAGCTGAATTTCGAGCTGTCATTATCGGGGCCATTCCTGGAATTATTGCACTGTTGAAGGACTCCAGTTACTTGGTTCGATCCAAAGGAGTATCAGCACTGGCCAAGCTCTCAAAGCAAGGTGCGATACCTCGAAATGGGATGGAAATCTAGTTGAAATTTGATCACAGCCGAATTTCAAGCTGCTATTATCGCTGCCATTCCCGATATTGTTTCCCTTTTGAAGGAGTCTGACGAAGATGTTGGATCCAACGGAGTAATGGCACTGGCCAAGCTTGCAGAACAAGGTGCGATAGATCATAATGGGATGGGAATCCAGCTGAGATTGAATCATAGCCGAATTTCGAGCTGCCATTTCGGATGCCATTCCTAACATTGTTGCACTTTTGAAGGACTCTGGTTACTCCATCCGAGCAAAAGGAGTATCAGCACTGGGAAAGCTTTCAGAACAAGGTGCGGTATCTCGAAATGGGATGGAAGTCTAGCTGAGATTTTTCATCACAGCTGAATTGCAAGCTACCATTACTGGTGCCATTCCGAAAATTGTGGCACTCTTGAAGGACTCCAGGTACACTGTTCGATCCAGCGGAGCATCGGCACTGGCCAAACTTTCAGAGCAAGGTGCAGTACGTCATAATGTGATGGGAATCCAGCTGAAATTTGACCACAGCCGAATTTCGACCGGCCATTTCGGGTGCGATTCCTGCCATTGTTGCATTTTTGAAGGACTCCAGGTACTCTGTTCGATCCAACGGAGTATCGGCACTGGCCAAGCTTTCAGAGCAAGGTGTGGTAACTCAAAATGTGAGGGGAATCCAGCTGAGATTTAACCGTAGCTGAATTTCGAACTCCCATTTCGAATGCCCTTCCCGACATTGTTGCACTCTTGAAGGACTCCAGGTACTTTGTCCGATCCAACGGGGTATCGGCACTGGCCAAGCTTTCAGAGCAAGGTGCGGTGTCTCATAATATGATGCGAACCCAGGTGAGATTTGACCTCAGCCGAGTTTCGAGCTGCCATTTCGGGCGCCCTTTTCGACATTGTTACATCTGTGAAAGATTCCAAGTACTCTGTCCGATCCAACGGAGCATCGGCACTGGCCAAGCTTTCACAGCAAGGTGCGCTATCTCAATGTGATGGGAATTCAGCTGAGATTTTACCACAGCCGCATTTAGAGTTCCCATTTCGTGTGCCATTCCCGACATTGTTGCATTTTTGAAAGACTCTGACTCTTACATCCGATCCAACGGAGTATCGGCACTCGCCAATCTTTCAGAACAAGGTGCGGTGCTTCATAATGTAGTGGGCACCCAGCTGAGATTTGACCGCAGCCGAATTTCGAGCTCCCATTTCGGGTGCCATTCCCGACATTGTTGCATTATTGAAGGACCCGGACTCTGCCGTTCGATCCAACGTAGTTTCGACACTGGCCAAGCTTTTAAAGCAAGGTACAGTAGGTAATCATGTGAAGGGAATCCAGCTGAGACTTGACCACAGCCGAATTTCGAGCTGCTATTGTCGGTGTCATTCCCAACATTGTTGCACTTTTGAAGGACTCTAACTCCTTTGTCCGATCCTACGGAGTATCAGCACTGGCCAAGCTTTCAGAGCAAGGTACGATATGTCATAATGTGGGGGGAATCCATGTGAGATTTGACCGTAGCCGACTTTCGAGTTGCCATTATCCGTGCCATTCCCACCATTGTTGCACTTTTGAAGGACTCTCACTCTTATGTTCGATCCAACGGAGTATCGACACTGGCCAACCTTTCAGAGCAAGGTCATATGCCTCATAATGTGATGGGAATCCCGCTGACATTTGACCACAGCCGTATTTCAAGCTCCCATCTCGGATGCCATGCCCGCCATTGTTACACTTTTAAAGGACTCTGACTCTTACATTCGATCCAACGGAGTATTGGCACTGGCCACGCTTTCACAGCAAGGTGTGGTACCTCATAATGTTATGGAAATCTAGCTGAGATTTGATCGCAGCCGAGTTTCGAGCTGCCATTTCTGGTTCCATTCCCGAAATTGTTGCACTTTTGAAGGATTCTGACCAATATATTCGATCCAATGGAGCATTGTCACTGGTAAACCTTTCAGAGCAAGGTGCGCTACCTCGAATGGGATGGAAGTCTAGCTGAGATTTCATCGTAGCGGAATTTCGAGCTGCCATTCCCGAGATTGTTGCACTTTTGAATGATTCTGACGATGACATATGCTCAAGCGCAGCATCTGTGCTAGCCAAGCTGTTCGAGCAAGGTAATCCAATAATACTTCACAAAGCATTTTGCTGAAATCTCCGTAGGGAAGCTCCTTGCTCCTGTCAGGGGTCACATACTCGCTGTCATTGGTTTGGCTGACAGCATCCACCTACCGTTGCCCAAGTCACCTTCAATTCCACTTCGTGGCCAGACCCCATTTATTCCATGCCATACTGATCCCTATAACAGTGATACAATCAATAATCATGACATTCAACACATCTCCCAATTCTTGACCCCCCGCTTGTGGTCAACTATAGAGCTTGTACTGAGTACCAATATTATTTGGCGTCATGAAGGCATCAAGATCCTTCGACAGATAACAATGACATGTAGGTAACCAAAGGAGATATATCATTCACTATTTGATTTCCACACCCCTTTGAAGCACGGAATTTTCACCTTACATTACCCAGATTCAACCTCAGAGTGACAGGAGGAAAGTTGGCTCTACTACAGGCGGTCATTACTTTCCACATTTTTGGTAAGTGCACCAACTCCTCGTAAGCTGCCATAATTCATGGGTATGCAGACAAATTTCGAACCGCTATTGCGGATGCCATTCCCAACATTGTTGCCCTTTTGAAGGACTCTGACTCTCACGTTCGATCTACCGGAGTATCGGCATTAGCTAAGCTTTCAGAGCAAGGTGGAGTGTCTCATAATGGGATGGGAATCCAGCTGAGTTTTGACCATAGCCAAATTTCGAGCTGCCATTTCGGGTGCCATTCCCGACATTGTTGCACTTTTGAAGGACTCTGACGAAGCCGTTCGATCCAAAGGGATATCAGCACTGGCCAAGCTTTCAGATAAAGGTGCATTACCTCAAAATGGAATGGAGATCTAGCTGAGATTGGGTCACAGCGGAATTTCGAACTGTCATTATCGTTGCCATTCCCGATATTGTTGCGCTTTTGAAGGACTCCAATTACTCCGTTCGATCCAAAGGAGTATCAGCACTGGCCAAGCTTTCAGAGCAAGGTGTGGTACCTCAAAATAAAATGGAAACCTAGCTGAGATTTGATCAAAGCCGAATTTCGAGCTGCCATTTCGGGTGCCATCCCCGACATTGTCCCACTTTTGAAGGACTCTGACGAAGTTGTTCGATCCAATGGAGCATTGTCACTGGCCAACCTTTCAGAGCAAGGTGCGATACCTCAAAATGGGATGGAAATTTAGCCGAGATTTGATCACAGCCGAATTTCGAGCTGCCATTCCCGATATTATTGCACTTTGGAAGGACTCGAGTTACTTCATTCGATCCAACGGAATATCAGCACTGGGAAAACTTTCAAAGAACGGTACGATACCTCATAATGTTATGGGAATCCACCTGAGATTTGACCACAGCCAAATTTCGAGCTGCCATTATCGGTGCCATTCCCGACATTGTTGCACTTTTGAAGGACTCTGATGAAGATGTTCGATCCAATGGAGCATTTTCACTGGTCGACCTTTCAGAGCAAGGTGGGGTATCTCAAAATGGGATAGAAGTCTCGTTGAGATTTCATCACAGCCGAATTTCGAGCTTCCATCATCGGTGCCATTCCCGACATGGTTGTACTTTTGAAGGACTCTAGTTACTCCGTTCGATCCAAAGGTGTCTCATCACTAGTAAAGCTTTCAGCACAAGGTACGGTACTTTATGTCATGGGCATCCCGCTGAGATTTGGCCACAGTCGAATTTCGAGCTGCCATTTCGGTCGCCATTCCCGACATTGTTGCACTTTTGAAGGACTCTGACGAAAACGTTCGATCCCAAGGAGTGTCAGCACTGGCCAAGCTTTCAGAACTCGGTGGGGCACCTCGATACGAGGTAAAAATCTAGCTGAGATTTGATCACAGCCGTGTTTCGAGCTGCCATTTTGGGTGCCATTCCCGCCGTTGTTGCACTTTTGAAGGACTCCAGGCACTCTGTTAGATCCAACGGAGCATCGGCACTGGCCAAGCTTTCAGAAGAAGGTGCGTTACCTTATAATGTGAAGTGAATCCAGCTGAGATTTGACCACAGCCGAATTTCGAGCTGCCATTTTGGGTGCCTTTCCCGACATTGTTGCACTGTTGAAGGACTCCAGGCACTCTGTTCGATCCAACGGAGTATCGGCACTGGCCAAGCTTTCACAGCAGCGTTTGGTACCTCATAATGTGTGATGGCAATTTAACTGAGATTTGATTACAGCCGAATTTCAACCTGCCATTATCGATAACATTCCCTTAATTATTGCCCTTTTGAAGGACCCTGACGAAGACGTTCGATCCAACGGAGTAGTGGCACTGGCCAAGCTTTCAGAACAAGGTGATGTGCCTCACAATGTGACGGGAATCCAGCTGAGATTTGACCGCAGCCGAATTTCGAGCTGCTATTCTGGGTGCCCTTCCCGACATTGTTGCACTTCTGAAGGACTCCAGGTACTCTGTTCGATCCAACGGAGTATCGGCACTGGCCAAGCTTTCACAGCAACGTTCGGTACCTCATAATGTGTGATGCAAATTTAACTAAGATTTGATCACAGCCGAATTTCGATCTGCCATTATCGATGGCATTCCCTCAATTGTTGCCCTTTTGAAGGACTCTGACGAAGACGTTCGATCCAACGGAGTAGTAGCACTGGCCAAACTTTCAGAGCAAGGTGCTGTGCCTCCCAATGTGATGGGAATTCATCTGAGAGTTGATTACAGCCGAATTTCGAGCTTCCATTTCTGGTGCCATTCCCTCAATTGTTGCCGTTTTAAAGGACTCAAGTTACTCCGTCCGTTCCAAAGGAGTATCGGCACTCACCAAACTTTCTGACCAAAGTGAATTGCCTGATAATGGAATAGAAATCCAGCTGACATTTCACCACAGCTGAATTTCACTTTGCCATCGCGTGTGCTATTCCTAGTATTGTTAACCTTTTGGAGGGTTCATATTTACTCAGCCAACTACAAGTTGTCGACTTACTTGTTAAGCTAGCACCCCATGGTGCGTGGCTTGACACGCAAATGCAAAGTTTCTTTTCACCGATATTGTCAAAGATTCCCTTCGTGTCAGCATTACTAGGTGTAATCTAGAACATCACTGTGCATCCCTTGTTAATGCCGACAAAGATCAGCTTGTTTTAGCTGGTGTGAAATTGTTTGCGGTTTTTGCTAAATATGGTATGCTTTAATTCTTCGCAGCATTGACTCCATTCATCGTCTTGCAGGTTACTTTACCCACCTCAAATTGCCGATAGTCCTCTCTGCCATGTGCCACTTTTATATGCCTGAACCACATTTGCTACATCGTAGCACACTGATTGAAACCCTCTTGAAGTATGGTAAGTGTTTCTATTCTTCTAGTTGTTATGAATGCCAATCTTTGTAGCTTTTGTAAGCCATACCATTCTTGAAGTTGCGCATATTTTATCCTTCATATTGCGTTTCATGGGGGATATCCCTTCTGATTGCATTCGGGCCTTGATCCTGGAAATGGATAGACACGGACTATTGACAACATTGTAGTCTCGCACACTAATATGAACTACGCGTGGTTGAACGGAGAAACTCCCCCCATGTTTGCAGACAGCACCTGCCAAATCCTTATGCACTCGTTATCCTACATATATTTCTTGTGTCTCTTTCGCGTTTTCAGAAGTATGCAATGTCCAATGTAGAACATCACTAGTGATCTTGCAGCCGTGCCAAAACGTATACGGTCCGAGGTGGGTTCTAGAACAAAGGAGACAGACCGTATATCTAACTACAGTTGTGCAGTTACATTTACTCACCAGTTAAAAGAATGCAGCTCAGGTGGTTTCATTTGTCCCACCTCACTGTATACTTATCCAGCCTCGTCTAACACTGACTCTACAATAAACTACCAGTGTGTTTTTGAGCTGTGAGAGTTGAGTAACTAGAGGGTGTTAGCTCTGCCAGATGTGCTGAATAGACTGGCCCCTCTCAAGGGTGGCTCTGCTCGGCATTCTGCTTGAAATTCAATCGTAAGTGTTCCACTAATAACACTATTTTTTTTTTAAAAAAGAAAAGTTCAATTTTTATCTATTAGCATGAACCATATGTAAGGTAATATATACCAGATTAAAAGAAGACATTTAAAATATAAAGAATAAGTCTTTGCATTGGCCAGGCGAATAGATGAGACTCAGACTACATTCGTCATGATTTTATAGAGGGATGAGTGGGGGAAAATGGGTGGGGCAGGTGGGGGAGTTTGAGATCTGAGGTATGCCTTTCTTTATTCTGCCACAAGGGCACAGAACATATCCATGAAACGGCCGGAGTCATTAATAAAAACGGAAGAGTTTTGGGCTCACTTTCTGATCTGATAGGAGCTTCAGAAAGGGTGGCGGGGGGAAGCGAGGTAGCTTAGATCTCACCTTGTTTTGTACTTTTGTACTTCTGAGTGGCTTTGACGGGACATGATGGAGTATAAGATCATTTCATCGACATTCTGGCAAGAGATACACAGCGGGGACGGGAGCTTTTGATATGATGACGATGTTTGTTGAGTGGGGTGTGACCCGTCCGCAGTTGAGTATAGATGCTCTGCTGTCGTCTGTCGAAGCTGCTAATGAGGAGGAGGGAACAGGGAACTATTTTTCTCAAGTGTTTGAACCTCGGAGACTGAGATAGTAGCTCGCCATTCTTTTCATGTAGGTTCTGGGTGTGCCTTTGTGAATAGTCAGGTTACGGGATGGCTTAAAGTTGCTCATTAGTTGCTAATCTCTATGAGGTGATCTATAACATTTCCCACTGGAGGTGGGGGTTTACCTTTTTATAGAAGGCTCTAACCAGTTTTTGTAAAAGACTCCAACAGTTTTCATACAAGACTCTAACAATTTTATACAAGACTCCAACAATTTCATACAAGACTCCACAGTTTTTGTACACATACAAGAAATTTTGTTTTTTTCTTTCTTTCTTTGCACAAATTATGATTGATCACAATTCTTGGACCTTTCTACAAAAAGGTGGACTTCCACCTTTGAAGAGAAAATACCTGCACATAACCACCCATAAGCATACATATATAAGGAGGGTGTCTACCACCCCAGATGTGTCAAAAAAAAAGTGTAATCCCATTGTCAATTGGGATCACTGGTGGTCACATGAGTTGACAGGACCATGGTGTATTGTCCAGAACAAGAACAGGATACAGGCAGATGCAGTGTACGATAAGGTAAGAGAAGGAAAACTACCTAGGCTTTATATGCTGTGATCACATGGTAGAACAAAAGGAGTGGAACAAAGGAGTGGAACAAAGGAGTGGAACAAAAGGACAATGAGTAAGACTGGGACACCAGGCTTACACCATCCCTTGTCAAATATCTCCTTTTTTTAGGGGAATGTAATTTTTTTCTAACGAACTGGCCCGGCGACATGGTGATAATGAAATTGTGTCCATAGTACTACATCCTGGTATTTTGCGATTATACCATTCTGGTTCTAGATTATAACACTCCTCAGGGAGTTTAAAAACGGACTTGGGGTGACACATTTCCCCATTTGTTTGGAGAATCATTGTACACCCCTTAAGCTTATAATACATCACTACATTGATAAGGTTTGCAGTACTCCCTCAGTTATGTACCTCCTCGAGGGGCTTTGACCCATTTGTGGGGAGGCACAGCACCCGAAGCTGCCTCCCTGAATGACAAGGTAAAAATTAAGTATTTTACCATATCTGCCCACTTTAAGTATCCTATACCTCTAGTATCTTATTCCATGGGCACGCATAGGTCTACCCCATGAAGACACTCTTGACCCGCTACCGGAATGAGGCTCTGGGAATGGCTGGAGGAACAAGTCAAAGGATGCTGATTCATGCTCCCTGAATATTAGTATTATTGAGATACGAGCATTGAAGGTATAGGCACTGGAACAAGTGGAGCCACGCATATGATATGATATGTGATGCGGCTTATGATGTGGTTTATGATGTATCGATCCACTTAGTGGATAAACTCTATCCACCTGTATGAAATATATATATGAGAATTAGTGTAAAGAATAATAATGAACAACCATCCCCACTTGTTAAATCTTTAGGTTATGGGCCCCGGCCCTCTTATCAGTAAAAGAACTTTGAATCACTCAGCATTATTATCATGACTACCTTGGAGAAGATCAAGGACTATGAATCGAGTACCAGAAGTGCATACCAAGTCTTTCCAAAGCTATGCAAAGACAACTATTTTACATGGAGCACAAGTATGAAGACTGTACTCAAATCTTTGAACCAGTGGAAAGTTGTAACTGGAGAATTGGCAGATCCCATACGCACTAAATTGGACACCCCAATGAAAGATGAATTGGAAATCAAAGACACCTGGGTGCTTTGAAAGAAGAGTGTTACGACCCGTTCCCGGATGTTTCAATATCCGACTTCCGATCTCCGACTACGGAACATCATAGTTACCGTATCATCCACGTTCTTCCCTTGTTCCACATTTGGTAATTTGTCTGTTGACAAGTATTCACTCATTTGTTTGTTGTATTCCCATTTCGGAATATTGTCTCCCTAATATGTCTTATTGTATTTCCGTTTTAAGAACATTTCCATTTCCGTCTTATTATGGTCTTAGTTTGTAGTACAATAACGAGTAGACTTATATTAGTTTCCGCGAATTTGTACTTTACCTTAGATCTGATATCGACTTAGTTTCTTATTCCTTCTCCCATCCTTCTGTACGCTCGATATTCGGAACTCTTCGGAACTCTGAATATCCGTATCTTCCATTGTAAGTCTCACCTCTGAAATTAAGGACTTTGAGCGTTTGCGTAGAGGTGCAGCATATAAGCTGAAGCCGACGTCCTGACCCTATCCGATAGTTCCCGACTTCCCGGTGACTTTCCAATAGTTCTGGAATAAGTTCCCGACACGGCACTTAACAAAGAGGGCATATAGCAAAATAATGTTGCTTGTAGAAGATGAACCAAGGGTAGCTATTATGACCAATGATAATCCTGTTGACACTTGGAATAAACTAAAAAATACTTATGGAACATGTCTTGCTAACTGTTATGTATTTTTAGCTTTTTTCCATTTTTTAAACTAATCTCCCCCAACAAACTGCGAAAAAGAGAGATTAAATGTAATTATATTGCGACAATAAAATTGTACAATATTTGCTTGATTTATCTTGAATTTATACAATTTATTGTGTATTTTTATCCTATAAATTGAGCAAGATATTGAATTTCTAACGTTTATTCTTTTTTGATTAATATGTCGGCAACTCAGCGCTTATTTACAATGCGCGAGTAATCATGTGACATTCACATGACATTTCAAACTCCGACGCTGACAAAATGCAATGTGAAATAATCGCGCATAATCAAGGCAATATATATATTTTTATATTATTATAATAAAATATTATATTTATAACTAACTAAAAATAAATATAATAAATATAATATCAAACCGGCCTTTTATTACACGGCATGCGGGAAACTCGTCACAACAAGTGACAGTTGTCACAAGGGCGCGTGACGGTCACAGAGGCACGCAATGGTCACAAAGACGCGCAATGGTCACAGAGGTGTGCAACGGTCACAGAGGCACGCAATGGTCACAGAGGCGCGCAACGGTCACAGAGGCACGCAACGGTCACAGAGGCGCACAACGGTCACAGAGGCGCATGATGGTCACAGAGGCGCGTGATGGTCACAGAGGCGCGTGATGGTCACAGAGGCACGCGATGGTCACAAAGGCACGCGATGGTCACAGAGGCGCGCGATGGTCACAGAGGCGTGTGACGGTCACAGAGGCGTGTGACGGTCACAGAGGCGTGCAACGGTCACAGAGGCGCATGATGGTCACAGAGGCGTGTGACGGTCACAGAGGCGTGTGACGGTCACAGAGGCGTGTGACGGTCACAGAGGCGTGTGACGGTCACAGAGGCGTGTGACGGTCACAGAGGCGTGTGACGGTCACAGAGGCGTGTGACGGTCACAGAGGCGTGTGACGGTCACAGAGGCGTGTGACGGTCACAGCGGCGTGTGACGGTCACAGCGGCGTGTGACGGTCACAGAGGCGCGTGATGGTCACAGAGGCGTGGACTGCAGTGAGGTGAATGTCGTCAGGGTGCACTCTGGTCTGAAAGAATGAATTTGTCATATCTAGTTTCCCGAATATCATACCCTGGCCACAATCGGACAGTATATCATCCACTCGAGGGAGTGGGTACTTATCCCGCACAGTGTTCTTGTTAAGCTCTCAATAGTCATTTACCCATCGTGGGGGGATGTCAAAGACCGGCACACCATTGCGGTACTTTGGTACACAGAAGGCTGGTGATGCATATTCTGAGGATGATGGCTGTATTCACCCAGCAGCCAAGTGTTCTTCGAGGAGGATCTTCCATGAATCATGGAACTTTTTGGGAGCAGAATATCCCCGTCCTGTTGTAACCTTGGATGGGTCCTTGAGTCGGATGCGGTGGTAGATGTGGGTGGGTAGAGTAGTCACATCTGGCAGTCTGAGTGGGAATCGATCCGTGAAGATTTTCTTCAATTCTGCATCCTTTTTTGCTAACATCTCCTGTAATGCCAGGGTCTCGATGCATTCACGTACAGCAGCCATAATAGGAGCTGGCATCAAATATCCTGCAAGTGGTGGTTCTGATTTCGTGTTGGTCTGTGAGACCTGTGGGGGAGTCGGTGGCTTGGTGGGGTGGACTGGTAGCATTCTTGGTTTTGGAGGCACAGGGTTGGCAATGTCATAGTTGTCCCATGTGTCGCATGCAGTCCGCTTATTGGTGTCGATTACTATGTGATGTGGAGAAAGAAATGACATTCCTAGTATGAGTGGCACTGGTAATCCAACATGTATTTTAGCCTTAAAAACTCCTGATTGCCATGCCCCATTCCCTGAAGTAACCTTTAACCTTACGAACTCTCTGCAACTCAATGGCATATCTGATAGTGATGATAGATTATCTTCCTCCTTGGGTAGAGGAAATCGATGTAATCCTAATCGTGAAGCAAGGGCATCGCTAATCACTGTAGAGGGACATCCTATGTCAATGAGGGCTTTTACACAGATGGGGAATTCAGAGATGAGTGGACCGGTTAACTCTATTGGTGCATAGAGGTGTGGTACAGTAAAGGGGAGTGTTGGTGTGTCAGGAGAAGTGACATACGTGTCAGTGTCCTCATCTAAGCATTCTTCGATGTTGGCCATGGCAAGGCCAGCTGTGACATGAGGTGCAGCAGCACGAGCCATTGATATGGTGAGTGTTTTGTAGGTAGCAGCATCTGGCCATGAATTGTTAGCTTTCATAGGGCATGAATCGGAGCGGTGACCAGGATAGAAGACACGGCAGCGTGTGCATCCTTCATGATCGTGGAGGAGCTTCCGTTCTTCTTCAGTTAACCTAGGAAGTTTGGTTCCAGTTGTTTTTGCAGAGGAACCTGAAGGAGGATCAGATAGCCTGGAAGCTAAATCCTTCCTCTCATTGCGGCGGAGGGCACGAGCAGCATTGTTAGCTGAGATTTGTTCTTGGACTAACTCTTGTTGTTCACGAACACGCTCATCACGTTCTTTCACTTCATTACTCCATGCGGAAAGCTCTGTTGAAAGTACAGGCTCAACGAGAAGGTTACGTTTGAGTGCCTTGTCAAGATTGGCCTCTAGCTGTATCTTCAGGGCAACCATGGATAATGTGAAGGATTTTGCTGAAGTAGTAAAGATTGCATTGAGATTTTCAATTTCCATCTTCCAATCAATGAATCTTCGGCTGCCTTGTGACGTGGTTAGGATTTTCTCCCTGATAATGTGGGCCCATTTTTTCTCGAGGGTAATGCTTGCAAGCTCTTCCAGATATTTCTCTAGGGTAAGGGCATCGATCCAAGTCTGATCTCCTTGATACCAGGCCATGAGCCATGGTTCCATCATGGCATCGGCTACATAGTGCACAATCTCCCCAGGTTTCTTTTCTCCAAACTTCATATATCGGCGACAGGCTGTAGACCAACTTTGGTGGACTATCAGTGTGTATTTGTTACGATCGTGTTGCAACCCTATCGGCCCCGAGGTTATCGCCACTTGTCAACGTTTCAAGTCATCCTCTTGGAAACCATTGGCCCCGAAGCTGACGAATGTTTCGCGAAGATCAAACTCCATTTACGCCCACGTCAAAATAACTTGTATTGTCTGGTCAAACTTTGATACGTCCCCTTTATTATGTTGATCCGTTCAATCTTATGTTTCGCATGTCTATCTATATTTGTAGTCCTTGAACCATTTCCTTTTATCGTAATCCCGCTCTCGGTTATCATCGGCCTCCGAACTAATCATAAACTTCCCGTTCCTAGTCAAGCTTATTGTTAATACCGTGTTCCGCCCTTCTCCCCATTACTATTTTCCAGACGCCTGTTACTTGTATATGAACCCGCTGTAATTGTAGTTACCAGGCAATCAGAATATCGACTCAGAATACCCTCATACATCTGTAGCAGTCTCATACTAGAAGAACCCCCTTCCACCTTCGCGTGCGCTCGCCCATTCTCGGGCCGATCCCTTGGCCCGACACTTGACCTGTCCTTCGGTTCCGATCGGTATCTCACTGAAAGGTCCTTCTTAGGATTTAGTCTTCGCCTGTCCGAAATTTAAGGACAACCTACAGATATTTGCGAGGGCGCAGCACATAAGCTGAAGCCAAGTCCTCCCGATCGGTCCCCATCGGCCACCGACATTAGTCAGTTTCTAGTTCTTAACAGTATATTCTGATTTCACACTCGCATTTTCCGTCTAAACATGCCTCCGAGGAAAAATGCCAAGCCTAGCGGCGAAGCAGAATCTTCCACTCTCAAGTCTCCTTTTCTGTATACAGCCCGAGCTACTCAGAGAACTCCGCTACCAGAAACCTCCGAAGAATCTTGCTTTGTGGAGATTACTGGCGATGCTGAAGAAGTAACTGAAGCAACCGATCCCGAAGCAACTGAGGAGATTAACAATCAACCAGTTTCGGAACACGAACCCGAGGATGGCGACCAACCTCAGGCTAGTGGCTCCAAGAAGTCTGCAAAGAAGAAACCGGCTCTCGACCCTGAAGAAACATGGGAATTGTTTTCAGGTACTCTAGGATCCCTTAATGAATTCCTTAAAAGCAATATCAAGGAAAAGGAACCTGGGCAAACCCGAGTCAACAAACCCGAGCCATTTACTGGCTCAAACCCGAAGAAATTGCTGACATTCCTTATGCAATGTCGATTCAACTTTCGGGACCGCCCGGCTGCATTCGCAACGGATGACCGAAAGGTAAACTTCGCACTCTCATACCTTAAGGATTCCGCAGCAGCCTGGTTTGAACCCGCATTTTCTGGCCTCACCTCCGAAGACCCCGATTGGCTCCACGATTGGGATGCCTTTGTCGAGGAACTCGAAACCAACTTCGGTCCCTATGACCAAACCGGCGATGCTGAAACCGCGCTTTCTAATCTCAAAATGAAAGACACTCAGCGCATCACCGATTATATTGTCCAGTTCAACAACCTCGCCGCGCGTTGCGACTGGGGCGATTCGGCCCTCCGTTACCAGTTTTACTCTGGCCTTCCGTCTCGCCTCAAAGATGAAGTTTCCAAAGGAGAGACCGGCAAGCCGAAAACCCTCCCTCTCATGCGCCTGAAAGCCCAAAACGCAGACGCTCGATACTGGGAACGACGTTCGGAAATCAGTCGCGAAAACCCGTCGGACAAAAAATCATCGGACAACAAGAATGCCAACAAGTCTGGTAACCAAAACACCAATAACACTGGCAACTCGACTTCCGATAAGAAGTCTGAAAACAAAGGGTCTAACGACAAAAAAGGCAAGGGCAAACAGTCGAATAAGTCTCAAGACAAAGACAAACCCGACTTAACTGGCAAACTCGGCTCCGATGGCAAGCTCCTACCACAGGAAAAGCAACGCCGAATGGACAACAACCTTTGTTTGTTGTGTGCAGATCCCGGACACCGAGTCGCTGCATGCCCAAAAGCCACAAAAGCCCGATCGGCCAATACGGCCACGACCTCACAACCGGCCAAGCCGGCTGCCGAGTCGAAAAAAGATTAAGCAACTCTCTGGATTCCGTGCAGTTGGAGAGTTGCGTTGAATCTCCTCGCACACCGGAAAATTGTCATCTTAACGCATCCGCCTTGTATGATCCTAATTCTTTGTTCATAAATCTTACTTCGGAACCTCTCGGGAGTTTCACTTTTTGAGCTCTCATAGATTCAGGTTCAACCCATTGTTTTATAGATACAAGTTTTTCCCGAAAAAAACAGTTGAAAACCTATGCAATAGATCCGATTCCGCTCCGACTTTTTGATGGTACCTCAAACTCCGTAATCTCGCAAGCCTGCAAACTCCGACTTCGGTTCCCATGTGGAACCTTTCAGACAGTTACGTTTTTTGTAACACAGTTGGACTCGAGTTGCTCCGTGGTTCTAGGACATAACTGGCTCACCCGCTATAATCCGTTGATTGATTGGGTATTGGGCAGTATCCATTTCTGAACCCCATCGGCACCCGATACGACTGGTCCGCTTCCCCCTGTTTCGGCAAATATGGCCTCTACAGCACCTCCGGCCCCCGTGGCAAATCCGAGCTCTCCGCCGCCCGTCTCTCTAATAAACGCCGCAGCTTTTATGAGAGCCATCAAGTTGGACGGCTCCCGAGCATTTACAGTCAATCTTAAAGTTGACGAAGTCACCGGTCGCTTTGCATCCCCGGTGACCGAACCGATCGCAGATTTAGAAGGTGTTCCTAAAAAATACCATGAATTTGCAGATGTCTTCAGTAAACAAAAAGCTGATCGACTCGCCCCTCACAGGCCTTACGATTTGAAAATTGATATTGAAGATGGTTCACATCCGCCCCTAGGCCCAGTTTATCCTCTCTCGCAGTCCGAATTATCGGCTATCCGAGATTTCTTGGACGAACATTTGGCTATAGGTTTTATCCGACCCTCAAAGTCTCCTTATGGAGCCCCTGTCCTATTTGTTCGGAAAAAAGACGGTTCCCTTCGACTTTGCATTGACTTTCGAGGACTAAACGCGATTACTCGAAAAGACAAGTACCCATTACCATTAATCTCCGATTTACTCGATGCCCCTCGGAAGGCCCAAATTTATACAAAGATAGATCTCAAACACGCCTATCATTTGGTTCAGATCGCCAAAGGCGACGAATGGAAAATGGCTTTTCGCACTCGCTATGGCTCCTTTGAATGGTTAGTAATGCCTTTCGGCCTCACCAACGCTCCGTCGGTCTTTCAACGTTTTATCAACGACGTCTTTTCCGACCTCCTTGACGTCTTTGTCATTGTGTACCTAGATGACATCCTCATCTTTTCCGAAGACCCTACACTTCATGATGAACACATCCGTGAAGTCCTCCGAAGACTCTGAAAACATGGTCTTTTTGCGAATGGTAAAAAATGTTCTTTTGATGTCGACACGGTTGAATACTTAGGCTTCATGATGGGACCCGATGGTCTCCGCATGGACGACGCTAAAATTCAAGTCATTCAAGATTGGCCGGAACCCCGAAAGGTTAAAGATATTCAGTCCTTTTTAGGCTTCGCCAATTTTTATCGCCGTTTCATTCACAATTACTCAAAAATTACCGTTCCGCTCACTCGTCTTACTCGCAAAGACACCCCGTGGAATTTCTCCGACGAATGCCGATCGGCATTCCAGGAATTGAAAAGTGCGTTTACATCCGCCCCTATTTTGTCGCACTGGAAACCCGACATTCAACTCATCGTGGAAACTGATGCTTTGGACTATGCGCTTGCCGCGATATTGTCCATTCTGGACACTGATGGTGAAGTACACCCAGTAGCTTTTCTGTCTCGCACATTTTTGGCGCCCGAACTCAACTATGACGTTCACGATAAGGAACTACTCGCAATATTTGAAGCTTTCAAGACATGGCGACATTATTTGGAAGGTTCGACCCACCCGGTAGATGTTATTACAGACCACAAAAATTTAGTTTACTTTTCAACCACAAAACTTCTCACCCGTCGACAAGCTCGATGGTCCGAATACCTCTCCGCTTTCAACATGGTAATTCGCTTCCGTCCCGGCCGCCTTGGTGGAAAACCCGATGCTATGACTAGACGATGGGACGTCTATCCTAAAGAGGGGAGTAGTGACTATGCCACAGTTAATCTGCATAATTTCAAACCTATGTTTTCATCGGAACAACTGTCCGCATCTATCCGAGCCACTTACCTCATTCATCCAGTCTTGCGAAGTGTTATCCTTATGGATACCGAAAAGTTACATCAAGATATACTATCGGCAATTCCATTAGACCCAGTCACCAAAGCACACCTCAATAACCCGTCCGACCCCGATCAACCCCGATGGTCATTAGACTCACAAGGTTTCATTCGACTTGACAATCGCATTTATGTACCGGATTCCGACACCCTTCGGCTGCGAATCCTACAACATAAGCACGACCACCCAATCTCAGGACATTTCGGCCTCAATAAGACCCTCTCACTCATTAGAAGAGAATATACATGGCCCGGCATCCGGGATTTTGTTAAGCACTATTGTAAATCTTGTACTACGTGTTTACGCTCTAAATAACAGCGACACAAACCATATGGCCTACTCAAACAATTACCGATACCGGAAAAACCTTGGAACTCGATTTCTATGGATTTTATCGAGCACCTACCGGCATCCGAAGGTCACACAGCAATCCTAGTTGTTGTGGATCGGCTCTCAAAGCAAAGTATTTTCATTCCAACATATGACACAATAACATCTGTACAGTTAGCTGAATTATTTGTTACCCATGTATTTTCCAAGCATGGCGTTCCGTCGCATGTCACATCCGATCGCGGATCCGAGTTTGTCTCTCACTTCTTTAGGTCACTCAGAAAAGCACTAGACATGAAGTTACATTTCACTTCGGGCTATCACCCAGAAGGCGATGGACAAACCGAACGCATGAATCAAACCTTGGAGCAATACATCCGTGTCTATTGCAACTATCAACAAGACAATTGGAAATCACTACTACCGCTGGCCGAATTCGCATACAACAACGCACCGAATGCCACTACTGGCATTTCGCCTTTCTTCGCAAATAAAGGCTACAACCCCAACATCGCAATCCACCCGGAATGCGATCTCGCATCCGCCCGTGCTCAAGACTTTGTTACAAACCTCGACGAGCTACATCAAGAACTTCGTAAAACTATCGCAATGGCTCAAGAACGATACCAACGGTCTGCGGATAAAAACCGACTTCCACCTCCTGATTTCAAGATCGGAGACCGAGTATTCGTTAAAGCCGAGTTTTTCTGAACTACTAGACCTTCTAAGAAGCTCTCTGAAAAATATTTAGGTCCTTTTGAAGTTATAGCACAAGCCAGCATGCTTTCATGGACGCTTTGGCTCCCCGACAACATGCGTGCAGTGCACCCGGTATTTCATGTATCTATGTTAGAACCTTGTGTTCCTAACAATATACCGGATCGCATACAACCACCACCTCCACCCGTGATTATTGATGGGGAACCCGAATTCGAGATATCAGAAATCCTAGACTCAAAAATTGACAATCGCTGACGCTCATGCAAATTACTTTATTTGGTCAAATGGGCTGGCTATGAAGGTACAGATGAAGAAACTTCATGGATCCTAGCTACAGAGCTCGGTAATGCCTCGGAAATCGTTTTAGGGTTTCACCAAGCTTATCCGAACAAACCCGGTCCTCTCAATTCCTTATAAGTCTATCACGCGGTACCCGACCTTTTTCCGACTATGCCTTATGTTTTCACGCTATGATTTGTTTGTTTAAAAGAAAAACCGATATATTTCACTATCTAAGTTTCTCCCTCTACAACTTCTCCCTCCTCTCCGACCTCCGAACCCTCCTCCGCACCGACAGCCACCGATACCACACCACCGACCTTCTCCGAAACCCCAATTTCATGCCCACCGCAACTCGAGACTTCCAAATACTGCTCAAGTTGACCACCGAGAGACTCAATAACACTGGTCTGTTTCTCCAGCCCGACGCCCAAGAGTCGCAATTGCTCAGTTATGAGCCCTTGTTGTCGCAACATCTCATATCGGTACCGACTCGTCTCCAAGAAGTAGGTCCGCATGAGGCGGTTTTGCTCTTCTAGAGCATCGGCCTGTCGCTCCTGGAATGAGCCATCGGCCCCCGGGAAAACACACCCAAGCTTCTGATCAGCGCACTCTTGACAAGTGCGGCCCCGACCATTGGTCCGGGGATGACAGGTTCGACCCCGTTTCGTGCACCGATTGCACTTGGGGTCATTTTCGGGCCCCGCCTTGGGGGCCTGCTTTTGTTTCTATAGAAAAAAATTATTTAGGAAGTTTTATTTTAGGAAACCGAACCCACCTTGGGGCTCGACGGCCCCGGTGCATCCTCCTCGTCCTCCTCTCCCTCTTCGTCATCGGACTCCGAAGGCGTTGCAGCCTTGCGCTAACAAATATTGTCAGTAAGGTTCACAAAAGACACCAGAGCCGACTCACCTTTCCCTCCCACTTCTTTTTCGCCACCTCCTCCCGCACCCGATCGGCCTCCTGCTGCTTGTTCTTTGCAAGCACCGCTTCCCAGTGCTTGCGCGCGGCCTCTTCTGCGGCCTGTTTCTTTTCCTCGGCCTCGATGGCTGCCAACTCCTCCTTCTCTTTCCGCTCCTCCTCTTCATGCGCCTTTTTCTTCTGCTCGAGTATACGCCGATGCTCCTTCGCATTCGCCGTACCACTCGGCACCAACATGGGTGCAACTGTTAACCTAACCGGGAAGGGCTTTGACCCCGAGCCTATGGTCATGGTGGTTAAAGGAAGGGAAGTGAAATTTCAAGCGCCAGGAACTCTCAAACTTTTATATGCAAACTTTTGCCGAGTCACATGATGTTTGACACACCCAGCCGTACCCGACAAGTTTTTACGTACGGGATCTAGATTTTTCGGCCTCCTTGGGATTTCGGCCAAAAGGGGAGATACTGTTACGACCGTGTTGCAACCCTATCGGCCCTGAGGTTATCGCCACTTGTCAACGTTTCAAGTCATCCTCTCGGAAACCATCGGCCCCAAAGCTGACAAATGTTTCGCGAAGATCAAACTCCATTTACGCCCACGTCAAAATAACTCGTATTGTCTGGTCAAACTTTGATACGTCCCCTTTATTATGTTGATCCGTTCAATCTTATGTTTCGCATATGTCTATCTATATTTGTAGTCCTTGAACCATTTCCTTTTATCGTAATCCCGCTCTCGGTTATCATCGGCCTCCAAACTAATCATAAACTTCCCGTTCCTAGTCAAGCTTATTGTTAATACCGTGTTCCGCCCTTCTCCCCATTAGTATTTTCCAGACGCCTGTTACTTGTATATGAACCCGCTGTAATTGTAGTTACCAGGCAATCAGAATATCGACTCAGAATACCCTCATACGTCTGTAGCAGTCTCATACTAGAAGAACCCCCTTCCGCCTTCACGTGCGCTCGCCCATTCTCGGCCTGATCCCTTGGCCCGACACTTGACCTGTCCTTCGGTTCCGATCGGTATCTCACCGAAAGGTCCTTCTTAGGATTTAGTCTTCGCCTGTCCGAAATTTAAGGACAACCTACAGATATTTGCGAGGGTGCAGCACATAAGCTGAAGCCAAGTCCTTCCGATCGGTCCCCATCGGCCACCGACATTAGTCAGTTTCCAGTTCTTAACAGTATTGGCCAGTGGTAAGCATTGGGCATTCTTTTAGTTTGCCGACCTTGACCTCGGCTATGGGTTGGCTTAGTTCAGCTTGTGGCATTGTTAAGGTCTTGGTTCGTGGTATTGACGAGACCTTGAGGTGTGAGGGGTATGTTTGAAAGGTCGAGTATTCAGTGTCTGTGTCTGTATCTGTTTCCGAAGAGTCTGATTTGATTGAACAGGTCTTTGAGGTAGAGGGTGCTGTAGGTATGGTGTCTGCAAGGGGGTTTACAAGGAGAGGAGGTAGTCCAAGTTGGCATCTCCTTCTCATTTCTGCATGAGTAAGCAGTGGTGTTGGTGTGGATGGTAAACAAGACATGGTGGACGGTTTGTCCTTAGTCAATGTCAAAAAAAAAGTGTAAGGTCGTTGCGTGACCTCACTATCAGTACAGACAGGACTAAGTTATCCTTGTTAATGCAGTACGATATGTGAAATACAAGTGGTAGAAGCTTCTGTCTTTTAGCTACATCTAGGGGAGTGATTATATATCCTCACAGAACAATGGTGTGGTGGCATGAGACATGTGGAACAATGGCATCTACATAACAAAGGGCAACGATTCGGAGTCTGAAAGAACAAAAGAGTTCCAGATTGTGGTCCGAGAACAAAGGCGATCGGATAGACAATGGAGTTGATCGAGTAGACAATGGAGTTGGATGTCCGATGGAAATGGGTCTGTGTTGGTAAGCCAGCAGGATTACAGACTCCTTGATAAATATAACCATTAGCTCATTTGTTGGGAAGTTGTACCTTGTCCCTTTGTTAATTTAGTCCCCTGAGCAGAATACGATAAGTCTACTCTAGGTTAAAGCATAGCCTTACAATTTCTACATTTCTGGGAGATCTTTCTTTTATTTGTGCCATTTTTCGGCCTATTACTCCTGCCTCCATGGACCACCCCCATGGTGGGTAATGTTCTTTTTGGTACCGAGGGTATAATGGCTTCAAATTTTAAAAGTCCCGTGTCTATACATTGTAATAATGTGCCTCCAGCGAATGACCTCTCGAGTTGGCATTAATCTCAGCTTGGGTGGAGCTATATACAATCTAGAATAGTAAGGACCTACAGCTGACCACAGTGTTGCATAATACAGTGGGTCAAAAAACTGCCCCAATGTTTGTGCATTTTAGAAAGATTGATATTGTGTGAAGGAATGACATCAGCAAAGATTCTGAAAAATTCACATGATATACTAGAACATGTTGGCTATCTACCAACTTAAGAAATCATGTGATTCCAATCAAAACTTATTGCTCAATAAATCAAACAAAATAATCACTCATTGGGGCAGTTTTTTGACCCTCTATTATTTTCTCTGATTTTCAATGTTACATACCAGTATAAGGTAGGAGTGGGTCATATGAATCATCAACATGTCATGTGACCTTATGTGTATCAATTTGGCATGTTGAACTTTGTTCATTCATCTCCTTGACTTATTACCACCACTATGAAATCCATCTCTGCTGAAAAGCATTCTTCTGTTGTTTCTCTCCTCAATGAGGGGTATTCCCATCGTCAAATTCAAGCTAGGACTGTCCTGGGGAAGGGTACTATTGGCAGGATCAGTAGGGAGGTAGAGGGGGATAAGGAAAATCATCCTGGTGGCCATTCTTCCAAGCTTTCCCCTTATGATAAATAGTCAATTATCTGTCAAATCAGCTCTGGGAAGCTTGACAATGCTGTCCAAGCCACCCAATTTATAAATTCCATCATATCTACCTTTGTCACTCCTCAGACTATTAGGAATGTGTTGAAGGAAGCTGGCTTTAGGTCAGCAACAAAGAAGAAAGTCTCTATGCTCAAGGAGTCTCATCATCAGCAATGTCTAAAGTTTGCCCAATACCATGAAAATTGGACTATGGAGGACTGGAAGAGGTTGTTGTGGACTGATGAGACAAAAATCAATAGGATTGGGTCAGATGGGAAGGTATATGTTTAGAAGCAACAAGGGGAACCAATATCAGACAGGACCACCACACCAACTGTCAAACATGGAGGGGGGGAATAACTTGATGGTTTGGGGGTGTATAGGCTGTAATGGGGTGGGGAAGCTGATAGAGGTGCAGGAGAACATGGATGCAGTGCAGTATTGTGAGATTTTGGAGGAGGGAGTGGAGGAGAGCATTGAAAGTTTGGAGATAGCTGAGGATATGTGGTACTTCCAACAGGACAATGATCCAAAACATACCTCAAAAAAGGCAGACCAGTGGTTTTCTGACAATAACATCATTCCCATGAAGTGGCCTGCCCAATCCCCTGATCTAAATCCCATTGAACACCTCTGGCAACACCTCAGGGCCAAACTCCAACAATATGACATACCACCCAAAGGAGTACATGAATTATGGGACAGGTGGCAAAGGAGTGGACTGAAATACCACCAGAGACATACCAGAAGCTAATAGAAAGCATGCCTAGGAGGATACAGGCAGTTTTAAAGGCAAAGGAGGGTCATACAAAGTATTAGATTGTAAAATAATAGAGGGTCAAAAAACTGCCCCAATGAGTGATTATTTTGTTTGATTTATTGAGCAATGAGTTTTGATTGGAATCACATGATTTCATAAGTTGGTAGATAGCCAACATGTTCTAGTATATCATGTGAATTTTTCAGAATTTTTGCTGATATCATTCCTTCACACAATACCAATCTTTCTAAAATGCACAAATATTGGGGCAGTTTTTTGACCCACTGTATGTACCGGTTCCAAGTGGGAGGGGTAGAAAATATAGAATTAAGAGGCATCTAGCTCGGTGGAAGGAAAGGAGGGAAAACGGGCAGAAGTCGATTCAAAGGCACTAGTCATTGGAAATGAATTAGGGTGGAGAAATTATCACTGTGGAAGGCTTGACTTGAATTTCAATATATGGCCCTCATATTATGCCTGCAACCTTTGTCTTTATTTGTGTAAATTGTTTGATGGATTCAATTGAATGTTAAATAAGATATTTGCTCACCAGTGAACCTTTTTACAGAAATGATGCAGCAATGAACAAAGAAAACCACGCAGCTGCTGAAAGAAGGATATCTGAATTAATATATATAATACATGGAGATTTAGGAAACTCGCAAAAAATGAACGAGGGTCAGGCAAATTTTTTCATTTAGGAAGAACAATCCACCTATGTCCTAGACAACCCTTTCTACATAGAATCTGCAGTTTCTCAACATTTCAATTGTAGAATGAGAGCCAGTTTGGATGACTAAGGTTTATGAAAGAATATTGGTGATATACAGGTCTGTCATCCAACTTCTACTGATGGGCTTTGTTAGATATCTAATTTAGAACCATTTGCTATCAAGTGGTCATGGCATTCATATTCATCTCACTTATACTGTATCACCAAGGATTAGATCTGAGATAAACATCACTATGGACTAGTGAGTGATTGTTGCAGATGTTATTTGCTGTTCTCCAATGACTTGTTTCATGCTACTCCCAACTAATTGACATGAAAATAATGGCAGTGGGGCTGTCATTGAGAATTTTCAGTGATATTCTACTTGAAGTAGTTGTTGTTCATAAATCTGAGGTGATCCTACCTATCACTATGCTTGCCAATATTATTCCACATTCATATGGCATTAATGAGAGGCTGACAGGCACCAGGAGATGGTGAAAATAACTGTATGCATTGTAAAAAGGCCCAAACAATGTAGCTGTATACAATGTGGAGATCTATTAAATATAGTATGAGTTGGCTTATTGTAATACACAATCTACAAGGGGGTAATAGTCTTGTAATAAAAGTATTTGTTTGTCAATCAATGTGTCAATTAGTGAATCACCTTCTGACATGATAGGTAGGGTGCTAGTTTAGGTGTACACTGGTTCTGACATGCATTAACCTCAGAAAACATGGTCTACAATTAGCATCCTCCTATGAAAAAGTGAAGAAATGGGTGAACCACCCCTAGGAAAAAGGGTGGTTTCATCACCAATTCCAACAAGATCCTGCTACAAAGCAGGCTAAGTAAAGAGCAATAGTACTATCACTCCTCCTGGTTTTGATAAGATGTGTCGGTGTTATCCAGAGAAATGATTATATATCGTGCCTAAGTGATGCAGCAAGACCTTCGACGGGCCACCCATGGTTCTTCAACACTGATGTGGAATTCGAATTAGACGTTACTGACACACCAGTGAAAGGTGTGGCGATCACACAAAAGGAAGGAATGGGCAATGACATTTAAACGTCCAAGGCAGTGACCGCAAGACTGGTCGTTGGTTGAACCGCGTATTGTGGAATAATGTGGAAGAAAGTGAGCAAGGATGGCGATGATATTGAGGCTGCACGCTATGGTACACGCGGATTCGATGTCGGAAGATGCCGCTATCAGCTTCAGACCTCGATTAGTTTCTCCCCTGATCAAGCGTGCTGTCGGCAAAGAATATCCTCAGGGCCCAGAAATCCTGCCACAGTGAATACGACGTGTCCTCATCGATATGAAGTGTCAAGGATATGTCTCGTTGCATCGTCCACTACGCCTTGCAACACACGAGAAGCCTCATAGAATATGGATAAAAGCGTGCTTCCAGGCGATTTTTTCTATTTTGGTTTTCGTCAACACGGTGGCAAGGTGTAATGGGGCGACGCACGGCTGTAACCAGAATTGAATGCAACCTCTGATCGCAGTGAACTCCTCTACAGACAGCTTACGCATGTGGCAGATGTTTTCCAATATATCCCGAAGTTCGTCAATGAGGAAGGGAGGTTGAAAGGATGACAAATATGCGGCGAATTGTACGATAAATGCTGATGCAACCTCATCCAAGTTGGTGTGCAGTGGTGATTTGATTACAGTATTATAAAGCGATGATCGAGTGTTTGGATTCCCCTTCTTCAAATTCAACAGTTAGTATATATTCAAACAGATATTGCAACCGATCTGCGCGTTTTATAGATACATACACAAAAGGTTTGAGAGGTGCTGACGCCATAGCCATTGCACACTTCCGGCAAGTATTTTAGATGAAGTCAAAAAAGCTCAGCCTACTACTTAGACACTCTTGTAATTACCCTATGATACTCCTGACATGTAATTGTTCATCGTATAAATCTGTTGCCTGGCTCTTTGCACGTTTGGCCAGTTAACCCTAACCCTGCCGCTTATGTATGGGCTTACATAAAGGTGCCAGTTCCTGGCTAGCCGCTATCTTAACAAAAAACTGATATCACTAAAGCGATGTTATTGTCACAAAAATGACTCTAATAGTAATAGGAAAATAATCTTTAATCTATTTATTTGTCAAGTATAAGGTCCATTGGATCTTCTGATCTTTGTACAGAAATGAAAGGATTTCCCTGATTCCTCGCGACCGCACCTCAGAAGATCAGGACAGTAAGATATTCCCGACCAATGACCTTCTATTCACGAACCTTAATGAAATGCCTAGTAGTAACGGTACCAATTCGACCAGTGCCCGTCGGACACCCCAGCTCCTGGGTTTTCAGAACGTCTCAGATCCGACAAGGTGGAATGACCCTCGTAGATCTTGTTCCATGGTCTCGAAGCCTGTAGAAGTGCCTCCCAGGTGCTTTGCTCCGGTGTACTAATCGGTCCCAAAAACTTCGTGGAAAGCCCCGCTGACCAGAAATCAAACGACGTAAATTTAGACGATGTCTTCGAGGGTGGCATCCGAGTAAAACCCTCTCTCGGAGAAGCGAGTGCAAAGACGATCCTGATGATTGGGATGGGGGGCTCGTTTTTCTTGAAAATGCCGAGTCGGTAGGGGTCCATCAGCGGGAACAGGTCTGGCCGAGGGACGTCCGTAAAATCAGGGTCGTTCTTCAATTGCACCAGAATAACGCTAACAGAGGTCCGCTGGATCTTCTTGTCTTCGTACAAAAATGGAATGATCGCGTCGATGCCCTTTTGATTGTTCGCAAAAAGTATGGCCGCACCACGGAAGATCAGGGCAGTAAGATATTCCCGGCTGGTGATCTTGTATTCAGGAACCTTAATGAAATGACTAAAGTATATCCACGAATTTTCAAAAGTCCGTTTGAAATTTCTTTTTTCTTGTTTATCGAACATTGATGGTCCGAACGTGTGGTTGTTTTTTATGTTGTTAAACAGATTCGACATAAAGTGAAAGACAGTCCCAACTCGCGTCGGATGGTGCTCATCGTAGATTGTCATGTCCCGCGCGAGGCAGAGGAGAAGTAAGCCCAAAAGTTCACCGCGATCCCCTTTGTAGATAGAAAAGTCCTCCAAGACGGACTTGAGCGCTTCAGGTGCTTGAATGCCATAATCACCATACATCAATTGGGCCGCGGCTTCAGCCAATATGGGTTCGGAAGGGGAGACTGTCTTCATGCTTTCGAAAGATTCGTCAACACTGAGACATACGCGCATATGACCCTCGACCTGTTCCTGTTCCTGACGGTGCCCAGTGAAAGTGGTAGAGTTAAATTCGAGAGCGAGTCGTACAGATAGACAGGCTAAACGTTGGTCTTTTGTGAGACCAAAGGGAACTCGTGAGGGCTCACAATTGAGAAGCTTCAGCTGCGCGAACTGGAGAATCTCATTGTTCATATCTCGGTCCCTCACAGCATCATACCGCGTGCCAAAACTGTAGTTTGGTCAGAAAGATGCAGATGTGTCATAAATCATAAAATACTATCACGTACAGGGGGCGCCCGAAATGCGCCATGAACCCCAACTCGGCCACTTGGTCAATCGTGTGACTACCATCGCATGCTTCGCGCCCTTTCATGGCTTGATCAAAACCAAGATCCATGTATGACGGAATGGTGTGAAGTCGGCCTTCCAATAACCTCGTTGATGAGACTACAGTGCGGAACGGGGTTAATGATATTTTCTCAGTTGTAGACAAGAAAAATGAAAAAACAGGTGAAAAATGCATCATCCGAAGAACACGCCGCAATTCAGACAAGTGTGAGTATCCCTCTTCTGTGAATGTTTCCTTGTCGGTTAGCAAATGTGCCTCGTCGAACTCGAGGAAGATAATCGGAAAATTAGGCTCGTTTTGCTTTTCCTGTTGTCTAGTCCTGTGGAGGAGGGGTGACTCTGGGTAACCTAGATCTTCGATAGCAAGCCGCAAACCACGCGCTGCAGAAATAATTTCATCTTTATGTGAATCGTGTTCAGGTGATACAAAAACAGCACTTCCAACCTCCCCCGCCAGCTCATCTGTTCCTAAAAACTGAAGCAGGAACATGAAGTAGGAACATGAAGCAGGAACAAAATCTATCAGCAACTGGCCAACCAACTGACTAGTTGACAAACCTGTTTTGCCCTTTGTATGACATTGTCGTAAAAAAATTTTCTGTCTGGACCCGGTCCAACCATTGTCTGGCCTTTCGTCATGAACTCTCTAAATGCTGCCGCGAGAGTTTCTAGCGTCAAGGACTGTCCCGGTAACGAAGTTCTCAAATCGTTTACTGCGATTTTGGTGGTTATAAAGAGTGACACCAGAAAGGCATATGCACGACGATATGAGGCAGCTCGATCTGTCTTTGCGACAAGGAATTCTCGAAAGTTGTCGTCGGGGGGAGGGAAGCCTGCATCGCGTGTGAGTGTGAAGTTGAAAATCTACGGTTATATATCAACTCACCTCCAGCGTTCGCTCTACGAAGATTCATGCGGATGACGAAATGAGATTTTGCAAATTCATCGACTAGGCGTGACTTCCCCATGCCTGATGATTGGACAATGGATGTGTAGTGAGCATGAGGCATCCTCCTGGTTCCTTCGACGCTTGGTCCGTAGTACTTTTTAATATGAAGTTCCAGACCCTCTACGGCTGTGCCGACATAATCTTGCTCCCAAGCTCGCTCAGTGGCTATAAGGAGATCAATAAAGATCGACCTCACAAAAAACGATGGGGATGTGTGATACCATTTTCCTGAATCGTGACAGGTTCCTGCGCCACAGCTGAAACAAAAATTTGATACATGTTCAATCGTCATTGAAGTAGTGACTAACCGATATCTGTACATGGCTGAGGATGCAGCAGGATTTCTAGTTGATTGAGAACATAGAAGAGAAGTTGGGAGTAATAGATGACGTACCTAGTGTTCTCACCCCTTTGAATGTCCTCTGATTGAAGCCATTCTCCAACTCTCCCTTGAGACTCGGGTGTTGTATAAGGAGCACGTCGGCCTCGTCGAATGTCAATGGCTTCAGTTTACCGCCAACCGAGGTCAGTAACACGAGGAGGGCACCTAGGTGAGGCATCGTATGCAATTGTACGTTTAACGACAAGAATTTCAGGATTTTAAGATCTAGTGCCTCATTCTCCTTGTCAGTGTATGTATGGCTGACGCGTCGTAAGTTTGGGTGGTCTTCTTCAGTGACAGTTTGGTTGGGGGAGGCGCCGGTGTTGGGGACAAATGGATCATTCATTATTTGATTGATGTAGCTCATGATTTGATTGATGTCGCTGATGATTTCTAATTTGGTGAGTAGGTGACGGGTTAAAAACATGATGACAAATCAGGCGCCCCTTTCCCAGACTGATTACAAGGCTATGACCCAATGGCAAGCCCCCACCACCTCATGTGATCTAACTCAGAGAAACTTATTTGAAAGTGATTAAATTTAATTAATTAATTATAATTCTATACTTTTATAAGACGCAAAGCCACTCAACCACTCATATGTTAACCCAACCCCACACTCGCCGAGTGCTTTCCCCAGGCGAAATATAGCCAGTAAAACCTCTCATACGCGCATATAAACATTATGGCCCCTGTCGCTCACTAAAAGGTCTTACTCAGCAGTGCTTCACCCACATTAGCTCTCGCTCACCGGCGCTTGGCTTCCCGTTGACTCCTCCCTCACCAAGTAACTTCTTCTTAGGCGCACGCAGCTACTACCGTTGTTCCGCCCACTAACCTCAAATTTGCGAATTTAACTTCCTAAGGGTGAAAAATGATTTTCGTAAGGACTTCACAAATGCGGTCATACGTGGGGATGCGAACGTTACGGCCCACGACAAGTGCTGGTAAAGATGCCAAAATAAACTTCAGAAAATGAGCGGTCTGGAACGAAATTATAATCCGAAAGTCAAAGTATGTGGGATAGAGGGGTCAGTTTTAGACAGTCATTCGAATCGGAAGGATAGCGCGGGTGACCCACTGCAAGGAAGCTGTAAGGTCCTGTTGACACTGATTTGGTGATGAGGATGCGACGGGGGATTGCAAGGACGAATTCGTGGTTGGTGACTACTCTCCTTGTTGCGTGTTTGGTGTCTTTCTCGGCTTGCTCGTCGTCAGAAATTACTTGTGGCCTCAGGTGGATTGACTCCTTTGTATATACCCCGTACATTACAACTCAAATAACTAACTAGGCCGGCTCATCAAGTGTATACTCGGCCTAATTAGGGTTTCCTTCGCACTGGGTCCTAAAAATAACGCGGAATGTAAATCCCTGGCCGTGCTCTCGGGTGGGGCCAGGCCAGACTGCGCGTCGACCCAAATTGGGCACGACGCACCTTATCGCCGCCACAAAGACCGTCACCGCCGCCGTTGCGCACATCCTCATCGGCGTTTGGTCGGCGTCGTTACCAACAACAAGCTCTATTACAACCAGCCACAGTCACCTTCCTCCCTGGAAAATTACTATAAATACATAAATAATATATACATGTAGTTCGCTCAATTAAATAAATTAAATACACCTCCGATTATGTTAGAGAACCTAATTAAGTCGGGTGTAGACACATGTGGTGACCCAGTGCAGGTATTTGATTGGTAATGTACAGGTGCCCCCAATGCCGCAAATGATATGGACCAGGTAATGGCTCAATGCGGGTTTATGGCTTTGATGACGACCTGGTTATCATGCTTAATTTGTAAGAATTCATGAAGAACCTCATTGGGACAATAGAAAATTATTTAAACGGGATTTATTGCGGTGAAAATATCGATAGACATGAATACAGATGTGAGCATCGCTCAGGGTAGCATACACTGCATTCATATGTATTATCCATAGCGATGCGAATTCTCAAACTATAACAAAGCTGGGCTGGCCTTATTTCTAAGGTTCTCGCGCTCAAGAACGCTGGCATTACCGCATTATGCGGTGACAACTCACTAGACTATCATTAGCTGCCATGTGTGCATCCTGTGGTAAGCGATGTCACGAATAATAGACTAGTGTACGAAGTTAAAAAGGTAATTTGAGAGCATCTTGGAGTGCATAATTCAAGGAAGGTGTTTAACCCGCTGCAAAAGGAGGGGATGGAACGCGGGGTATCCAGTGCAAGCACACCGCCAAGCTATATCTTGAAACTATTTCCCCGCCTGCCTGCGTGAAAGAAGCGCAGCGTGCCCGCCTGCCGTACATGTAAAGAGAGCCTGGATTTTCCTGAAGTATAGCGCTCAGGAAGACTCAAGTCGCTATATTCTGCGGTGACGGCTTGGCAAATTATTCCTAGCTACCATGTGTGTTTTCGTAGATGCTCGTGATGAGGAAGAAATTGATAATAAAATAGTAAGGTACCCTGACATTGCCTGGGTGCCCATACTATTGAAGGATGGCGAGTTGGCCCCCAGGTTATTTAAAAGGAAGGGATGAAACGGTCTGTATCGTATATAGGCACGGCCACCATGCTATGCCTTGAAATTGACTCTGGGGCTAGCTGCACCTTAAAAGCGCAGCATTCCTTTCCGGTATGCATACGACTGCTACCTACCAATGTCAACTTCCAACGAAATAACTCTCAGCAGGCAAGACATCATACCCCTTCTACAAGCGGTTGAGTGGCTGCAACCTCTGGTTTCCCCAGCTGTATTGAGCTCAGAAGAACGGGAGGTGATCATTGACGCGGGAGTAAGGGAAAGATTCCGGGTGAAGCTTCGAGAACGATGGAGTTGTATGGAACACGGGAACAGGTTATGTTACCGAGCTCGCGAAGACGACTGGCACATACCACTGTCTGAAAAAGATGTGGACGTTTGGGTGGAGGAATGGGTGCGCAAAATAAAAACTCTTTCATGTACACGTTGACAAACCGGATATTTTCAGTATCAAGGAGAGAGAAATTGCCATGACCCACCGAATAATATTAAGATACGAGGGAGAACCACCAACACGACATCGAAACTCAGTCCATATCACAGTCATGGGATAGACTGGGAAGTGGTCTCACTGCCTCATAGCTCATCTTCAAGTATTGAAATTAGCCCCGGGTATTACTTAGGAGCCGGTATGGAAAGGATTGGGATGAAAGTGCTTTGCAACGCAAAGAAAGCTTCACTGATGGCAAAGTTGACGATATACGAGGGAATAGCGCGTCGATATGGAGACGACAAGGCCTTTAACAAGTTTCTACATAAGTATCTTACGCTGCCAAGACTGGGAATAGTAATTCAAGAGACCATTGATTTGATGAGGTAGGGATACTCCAGCATCAATCATCAAATACTCACGTCTTTCTAGACCCATATACTCGCTCCGAATTCGACAACGGGCGTCAAAGGTCTTCGAGGGGTTCTGGTATTCAAGTGTTATACAACGGAAGAATGAAGGACACACTGCCAAACTTATGGCATCTTTGGCTTGCGCCTTCAATTGGTGTCCCGGCGCTCGATGGTCGGGTGCATCAACTGCAATTACGTCATCGCTTTATAATACTGTAATGAAATCACCGCTGCACACCAACTTGGATGAGGTTGCATCAGCATTTATCGTACAATTCGCCGCATATTTGTCATCCTTTCAACCTCCCTTCCTCATTGACGAACTTCGGGATATCTTGGAAAATATCTGCCACATGCGTAAGCTGTCTGTAGAGGAAGTTCACTGCGATCAGAGGTTGCTGGTTACAGCCGTGCGTCGCCCCATCACACCTTGCCACCGTGTTGACGAAAACCAAAATAGAAAAAATCGCCTGGAAGCACGCTTTTATCCATATTCTATGAGGCTTCTCGTGTGTTGCATCCACCAAGATGCCTGGTTTCGACATATTACTGGAGCTGTGTTGCAAGGCGTAGTGGACGATGCAACGAGACATATAGCATCCTTGACACTTCATATCGATGAGGACACGTCGTATTCACTATGGCAGGATTTCTGGGCCCTGAGGACATTCTTTGACGACAGCACGCTTCGTACGGATCACATTAACCAGTTGAATGTGGTTTCTCCGTTCATTGAGCCCCTCCTACGGTATGTTTATAATTCTTTACCTTCCAGCATGGTCTCACAACAGTTCATGAAACTATCGTACCAGTCTCATTCTGATGCACACGAGTCCAAATTCATGGCTTCTCTGGTCAGGGGAGAAATTAATCGAGGTCACTCTGAAGCTGATAGCGGCATCTTCCGACATCGAATCCGCATGTACCACAGCGCGCAGGCTCAATATAATCGCCATCCTCGCTCGTTTTCTTCCACATTGTTCCACAATGCGCCGCTCAATCAACGACCAACCTTGCAGTCACTGCCTTGGACGTTTACATGACATTGCTCATTCCTTCCTTTGCGTGATCGCCACACCTTTCACTGGTGCGTCGGTAACGTCTAATTCGAACTCCACATCAGTGTTGAAGAACCATGGTTGGCCTGTCGAAGGTCTTGCTGCATCACTTAGGCACGATATATAATCATTTCTCTAGATAACGCCGACACATCTCATCAAAACTAGGAAGAGAGATAGTACTATTGCTCTTTAATTAGCCTGCTTTGTAACAGGATCTCCACGCTGTATACAGCTATATCGTTTGGGCCAATTTACACCGCATACACTCACTTTTTACCACCTCCCGGTGCTTTTCAGCCTCTCGTTAATGCCATACGAATGTGGAATAATATTGGCGAGCGTAGTCGTGGGTAGGATCACCTCGGATTTATGAACGACAACTACTTAAAGTAGAATATCACTGAAAATTCTCAAGGACAGCCCCACCGCCGTTATTTTCATGTCAATTAGTTGAGAGTAGCACGAAACAAGTCATTTGAGAACAGCAAATAACATCCGCAACAATCACTCACTAGTCCATAGCGACGTTTATCTCAGCCAGAATCATCTAATCCTTGGCCATACAGTAGAAGTGAGATGAATCCGAATGCCATGACCACTTGATAGCAAATGATTCTAAATTAGATATCTACCGAAGCCCATCGGTAGGAGTCGGACGACACACACCTGTATATCACCGATATTCTTTCGTAAACCTTAGTCATCCAAACTGGCTCTCATTCTACAATTGAAATGTCGAGAAACTGCGAATTTCACGTAGAAATGTTTGTCTAGGACATATATCATGGTATCATGGAATCTGAAATCGTGTGAGAGAGCGGCTTTAATGTCTTTGATCACAAGTGTAATTGATGTTTTGTAGGATGACTACTATGAAAACTCTGATGATTCTTGGAGGAGCAAGAGGAAGTGGACGAAGCACCAAGGACACAGGATGTCTGGAGCAAGATGAAGCATCAGTAATTTGGGATGTACGGCTCCCGGAGGGAAGTCGCCCTAATCTAGAAAGTTCCCAGACATTGTGGAGCATCTGGACCATCTCAGATAGGCGCACTATATGGATTTAACAGCATCGTCGCTATCCACAGGTTGGATGGACACCGTGAGGTATCGTGGACAGCACACAATGGTAAACGTTGACTTCGCGATTTCTTGCCCCGAGATGTACCCAACAAAATAAATAGAGTAACCAATAAGCTGATATCACTCCAACAACTTGAAACGCACATGTCGATCAAATACGCAGAGTATCCACCGTGCAGATTTCCTGTTGATACCTCAACAACACATTTCATAAACATGATTCTGTCATTACTACCTCTATTTACCATGTCTTTTATTACTGGGCTATATAGGAAAGTACCGCGCAGGGTATTGTACTGCAGCGCAAGTGCCACGACAAGCTTTTTTTTTTAAATAAGTAGTTACCAAATAAATAAAATATGACATCTAAAACACATGGGTTCTAGGTTTACATCAAAACATGTATGTTGTGGTAAATACTTAAGGTAACTGCCATGACACTGAAACAACTTCACTTGTGGATGTCAGAGGCTCTAAAAAAGTCAAATATAATGTGTGGGTGCTGTTCCTAGACCAAATAACTTTCCATTTATTTGAGTAGGTGAGAGTTAACATGTTGTAAACAGATGAGGACTATAATACAAATAACTTCACTTGTGGATGTGAAAGGCTCTAAAAAAAGTCAAATATTATGTGTAAAGGGCATTGAAAAATCAATATTATGTACAGAAAACTCTCTTGTTTGTATTGAAACATTTTATGCCTTTTTAAGTCTCTTGATAATTCAGCCTGCATCATTTTCTGAGTGTTCTTTCAGGTTGCTTGTCAACCAAAGCTTTCTCACTCATTGCCCCTGCTTTGCCCTTCTGAATGTGAGATTCTTGAGTATCTGGTTTACTGTCTTCACTAAATTCTGGCTGATGCTGTATAAATGTATGAGCATCAGTCTATATTAGATTTTGAAAGTGATAATAGTACAATACCTGATATTTAGTCTCCTCTGGTTCAGAAATATCACCTCCTTCCAGGAGTAGGGAATAAAAGGATATATACACCATTTATTCTGATGATTACCTGAATCCAATCCCTGTTGTTCAAAGCAGGCTGGCCCTGCTGCTTTTTAAGTCTCAAACATCTCATATTCAAGTAATCCAATGGTTTCTTTGTCAATATCTATGGCAGGGGATGGTGGTACCTGGCTATATTGTATATGCCAGAAGTGCTTCAGTAGACTTGAAATAGAGATATATGTGTAGGAATATTCTCAAAAGGTGAGCCATCAGAGCATAATTGGATGTATAACTGTTCCAGTATAAGCAAAGCCATTGCATGGGCTGCAGACACTCATTGGGTCCATTTATCCTTGTTACTTATACTAGAGTCTAGTGTTACGACCGGAATTCCTGCCAGGCTCTGGGCATCAACATATATGCACCCACACCCTATATGCACCCACACCCTATATGCACCCACACCCTATATGCACCCACACCCTATATGCACCCACACTCTATATGCACCCACACCCTATACGCACCCATTATCAGTTTACCAGAATACCTGCTGGACTCCATACGTCAGACCTGTCCACACTCGACCTTCATTACTTCATGTATCAGTCACTGGAATACCTCCCAGGCTCCATCCCTGTCTATATCTGACCCTGTCCCATGCATCAGTCACTGGACCCCTCTCAGAAAACCTGTCAACCCTCTAACTGAGCCCCATTCCCATTATAGTCAAATGACCTGTCACAATTCAGACTCACTCTGTTCCATCCCATTCCTAACACCAAGTTTGGTGTTTACTTATCTTGTTTTATGTTTGCTAGTTTAGTTTTCATTATTACTGGATTTGGTATGTTATTCATTCCACAGTCTATATAGTCTGGCAGATGTTGTGCATACAATCCAGTCAGAAAATCAGCCTAGATTCTCCCCAGTAATCTTAGTATATTTTCCACTCTAAATTCCTCTTTGAAACACACTGCTCTTACTCGTCGGAGCCCATGGGCTCTGACATATCTATCACTTGACCTCCAACTTATCTATCTCGACTCCCCAACCTCTCGACCCATGAACCCCACCTGGACTCCCTGGGATTCCTGTCTGCCCATTTGAAATTGGACAAGATGATCTCATGAGGGCGCAGCCTATAAGCTGAAGCCAAGTCCTACTGGCTTTCATCCAGGTTTCTCCAGAAACCCTCCATGTACACACCTTAATATCTAGATTCATATGGAGCCAACAATGTATCATGGCAATATCTATTGAAGAGATATTTCTAGAAAACAATATGAAATAGTTTTTGAGATAAGTCGATTCAGCCTTCAACTCTGAAATAGCCTTCCCAGTGTACAAGTAATTCAAAGCAGGACATTCTTCTCTCCTGACTTGCTTTCTCTTCACCAGCTTGTTCAGCAATGAAGATGAGGTTGCAGAAGGGCATTTAACATAGGGGAAAATGAAGGTATGTAATCCAAGCTCTTTTCATCCTCATGTGATAATGAGCACACGAAATCCCATTTCCCCAACTATAAAAGTCAAACTTCAGTTATTTCAATAACTACAAGAACTTTAAATAACTTACTCAAATTCAACATCTATACTTCTGGTCTCTCTCCACAAGGAGTCAATAATATTGTGTTCTGGGATCCATGATTCTGTTGGAGATAAATTATAATAGTGATTGCATTGCCACCATTTTGTTAAAATATGATATACTTGAATAATAATCTCATATTCATTTTATTCCTTAAATTTGTAATTAGATAGAAATTCTATAGTAACTACCGTGCAGTTGCTTAGTAAGAACAATGCTCTTTGCTTGCATCTACCTCATTCTCTCACCCAATTCACATGCCATATTTTGGGACCAGAATCATGATCAAGTTGAATTAACCACACAGGATAGTGATATGTATGTATGTCCCATGTCAAGCAAGGGCACCCAAACCAGGTGTTAAGGTCTAAGGTTTGATGCTAAAGGTGACAAGACTACCTTTTCAGTTTGAAGCCAGTGCTGGTACTCATGCATCCCAGGTGATGTGCTCAAGGAAGCTTCTTCATCATCATCACTACTTTCAAGTAAAAGTAAAACTTCTGATAGCTTTGTGGTTTTCACATTTTAGGCTGAATGGAATGAGCACCATTTTCATATAACTGTAAGTACTGTTCCTGAATCTATAAAAATTAATTAGTGATTGAAAGCAGAAAAACACAGGTCTTACTATTTTTTCAACATGCTCAAGTGCCCAATTATTTAATTCAGTGCCCCAGTACTTCTTGAAATGTAATGCTTTTTGTGAGGGATTAAGCACTGTGAATATCAAGGACTATGAAGTCAGACAGATCAGTATGATGTATGTATATGACATACCCATGGCAATGAGATAAGTGTCAGATTCCTCAGTTTTATTGTAGTATTCAGCAATTTTCGCAATTCCATCTTCTAGTGCAACATTGGGTTACACTTGGAATGGCATCTCTGGAATTGCTAAATAAAGTGTAGGATAGGTTTTGGATGAGAAGGCTTGTTGCACAGCATCTGCATACTGATAAAACAAAATCAATGGGTAATTGGGGTGATGTGATGTTGAATTGAATAAAATCCTTACTCTTATTAATTCCCGAAATTCCTAGATCTGATCCCATTCTGCCTTATCCAATGCAAGTGAATGAAGTTTTGCATGCCTGGTGGTGTCATTCTCTTCAGCTGTTATCTCAAATATAAAGTGATCCACATGCTGTAGAATCATATTAAAACTTGATAACAGAGTATCATATCAATTTTTAACACTTACATGTCATAAAAGATATACCCAGTTGGCCATAATGAATGTAGATGACCAACATACTGGCATATCTAATAGAAGTGTCTGTGGGTGATCAGAGCCTTTGTCCTTTTGAAGTTTGAGGGATAGTTCATTTCTTTTGCTTGAGCTTCAAACCTGATAATATCAGTGTGAATGGAATATGACTTTTATCACATACATACCTTTACAAATATGGCATGAACCATCCCAAATACATCCCTCTCACCACCTGTGTCTTGACTTAGAAGGTGTGCCTCAGGGTCATGTGGGGGTTGTAGTGCTTAGTAGCAGAATATGTTGAAACAATTGCTTGAGTGGCCAAATTGATGGCATGCACAAGGCAACTATAATTTTAATATTATATAATGTTAGTATTGTATAAAACAGATATAACCAAAAACTCACCAAATCTGATGTTCTTTCCAATCATATGTATTTTTCACCTGTTGCTCCTTCAAAAAGGACCATGAACTCTCTCATCATTGTGCCATTGTTTGCTGTGTCATCAAATTGTATGATCCAACCAGTCTATTAAATTATATAGTAGGTTTGCCCAATCCCTGGAAATTTTCAAAGAGCATGTCATTGATTTGATCTACATCTGAATTTCAAGGACAGAGAATGGCCCACTCCAAGAAAAACACATCAGTAAGAACCTCAGGATCATGTATGTTTGGATAAATAGTTGAGATTAAATTGTCCACTGTTGGGGCCAATAGAATACCATGATAACTACCCAACCAAACTCCAATTGTCATGGGCATGGTGGGGTATCTCATTTTGTAGTCTGGTACAATCACCATAATTTCCTCCTTGAGGCATAGTACATGTCCTATTTGTTGTTGATGGGTTCATCATAAACCAATCATCCATGATCGGTGCACTGAAGTATTACCTGACATGGTGGAAATTGTAGTCTCATGTTGTCATTATGTGTGTATGTGAAGTGTTCCTTTCCAGTGTTTTCAGTTGTTCCTGGTGTGAGTGTGGTCCTGACTGACTGAGTGAGACAACTGTTGGGGATTTGATTTTGATTTGGGGGGAACCTCCAACAAAGGCTTGCCTTTGGGAAGTCAATGAGGGCTTTTTCATCATAATGTTACTGGGCAGTTTGAGACTAGCAGGTCTTCATCATGAGAGTGAACTGCTCAACCCCACTGAAGGTTTCACAGCCTGTTCCTTACCCATGGTCATTGTGTGTAGCTAGCAGTAGATGGTTTTCTTTCTTTTAATAAAATTTTTTCTTGGTAGGAAAAGAATCGTCCAGCCTGGATTACCACTGTGAAGAGTTGTGGAAGTTCTGACCACTCTATATACAAAGTATATAAACCATCTAGGTACAACACGACAATATATATTGAAGTACAATATAGATAGTAAAATAGGTTTAGTTGACTTTAGTAGTCATAAGATAACTAAGACAACTAAAGGAGAATGGAATTGACCTTACAGTACAATTCCAAAGGCAAGTTAATGAAGTAATGAGTTAGGAGGAGAGAGGATGATACAAGTGATGCAAGATACAAGTTGAAGCTGATGATAGTTCAAGCTTTGACTATACAGTACAAAGCTAGATAGTTGTTGTGAGTTCAAGTTGAAAACCATTCAAGATGGCTGAGATGATATCCCAATCACAACTTGCAGGACACTAAAAAGAGTGTCTGGGCAAGTCATGGTTACAAGGTAAAAGTGATTGAGTTTCTAGTTACACCCACTAGTGTACATAAGTATACAGTATGTAAGTGCTCATAAGGTCTATGTACCCATAGGTGTACATAGATCTTCAAAGTGATATAAATGCATGTAATCAGAGAATTAGATGATTTAGAAAATAGTAGAAAATAAGGAAAAAATATTGGGAATATAGTCTGACAAGATAGTTACATTCCCATGAAAGGGTACCTCTCACAGAAGGTGATCCAACCAGGACCCCCCTGAGTGCCAATACTCTCAGATCTGTGGAGACTTGGTGTATGGCACAAATCCCATGGTGAGCCCATACACCACAGTTGCACCACTCTCTGAGGAACAGTATGCATAGAACACAGCAATTGGTAGGGTCCACATTTCAGTGGAGCATAGATTTGGCCTTGTCTTACAGGACTGGCCATTTCTCAATTCAGTTTTGAAGTGGAAGATATTGGGGACAGTGCAGAACAATGTATCATGTTGGTATCCTACTGTGCAATGCTCATGTGTGTCTCATTCCCAATCAAACATCCATTTGTTATGGTTGCATGCCACCAACTATAGATACATATTTTCATGATTAATTTTGTTGTCTTGTATTCCTCACAATAAAACATATATTCTTATTTGTTTTTTATGTGTAAGTGACAAAACATTATTGAGAGAGTGACTATAATACAATAGAAAGAAAATGGAGAAAAACAAAGATCATCCTAACAAACCCTGTCTCAACACATCAATGAGTAACTTCACAATCTCATCACTGACAAGGTGTGCTGCATGCACCTCCTCTTGGGCCTGAATGAATACTTCTGTCTGCTTGTATTGCTCACTGTTTGAAGTGAGTTGGGTCATCAACATGGATATGCCAGAGCTGGAGGGGTTTTCATTGTCCTTATCAGAATGCCCTGTAGCCAAAAACACATCATCTTGAGTGCACTACTTCAAGGATCAGTATGTATGGCCCTTCATTATCACCTCATGCAAGTTCAAACTGGCAATCTTCTGAGCTTGGGCTGCCTAAAAAAGATGAGTAGAATAAAAGATATAATATCAAGAATAACATACCATTTTCACTTTCTCACAATCAGATTCCCTTGCTTCCTCTGCCAGGTCTTTGAAAGCTGCCACAGAAGCCAAACAACTTGATATGGCAGTGAAAAGGAGAATAACCAAAAACTTTAAAAGTTACATACTTATCCACTCAAGCATATACATTTATATTGTTTACTGTAGAATTAATATTTCATCAAATTCAGTCCATCAGGTAACACTCTGGAGAATGGGAAAATATTAATATTAATATTTATCCTACAATCTGATACAAGGTAGTCAAACAATCATATTGTAGATTATCCTTTTGGGGATAAATTCCACAACATGGATTGGTAGGCCAGATAGTTCTGGTTAAGTTTCTAAATCAAATAAATTTAAATTATGCAAACTGTTTTGAAAGGGTGCACAGATTTCAGAAAATACATCTCATCCCAAAGATTAAGTAACAACCCAGATAATCTTGTTTAATCATGACAGTTATGCATATTTTAAAAGAGTATACAAGTCTTAAAGATGAAATTTTGGGGTAATGAAATATAAACTCCTAAAACATGTAGTTGTTAAGTGCCGTGTCGGGAACTTATTCTGGAACTATCGGAAAGTCACTGGGAAGTCGGGAACTATCGGATAGGGTCAGGACGTCGGCTTCAGCTTATGTGCTGTGCCTCTACGCAAACGCTCAAAGTCCTTAATTTCAGAGGTGAGACTTATAATGGAAGATACGGATATTCAGAGTTCCGAAGAGTTTCGAATATCGAGCGTACAGAAAGACGGGAGAAGGAATAAGAAACTAAGTCGATATCAGATCTAAGGTAAAGTACAAATTCGCGGAAACTAATATAAGTCTACTCGTTATTGTACTACAAACTAAGACCATAATAAGATGGAAATGGAAATGTTCTTTAAACGGAAATACAATAAGACACATTAGGGAGACAATATTCCGAAACGGGAATACAACAAACAAACGAGTGAATACTTGTCAACGGACAAATTACCAAATGCGGAACAAGGGAAGAATGCGGATGATATGGTAACGATGATGTTCCGTAGTCAGAGATCAGAAGTCGGATATTGAAACATCTGGGAATGGGTCATAACAGTAGTCATAGCCAGAGGAAATAGTCTCACTTAGAAATATGAGGACTTTTCCATAAGATTTTGTATATTCAATAAATTGTGACTATCCTCTAAAGGTTTGTATCATGATTGAGAGTGTTCCACATACTAGTACCTCAAGTCTAATAGAGTGTTAAATAAAAAACATAAACAAAAAACAATCACACCTCAACAGCTTTCAAGAGACTGTACAGCATCTCAGCTGAATGTCCTTTACACACATTCCCCTGTTTGGTCAGAACTGACACCTCCTGCCACTTGTCCTTCAACTCCCCATGTGCACATCCAGGAGTTGACATTTAGAACTGTACTCAAAAGTGCTTTGAGGTCATTGGTTGTGAACTCCTCCCTGAGCTTGCATTGTTGTGTCCTCTTCTTGGTGGATGAAGAGGCATCCTTGCTCCATTAGTTGAAATGTCAGTATCTGACTCACCTTTGAATGCATGTGGAGATGATGTGACCAAAGTGACCTAGTGAGAGGCATCAATCATGGATAAGGAGTTGGGGAGAGGAGGCATACATATGAGAGTATCCACACTCATGGGGCTGTGTGGGCATGGGATGGATAAGCATCTCAAACCTTCAGAAGGGGAGAGCATGGGTGTGAGAGGCATTGCATGTGATGATGGGGTGACAGTTTTTGCAGCAGGGGGGGGAGAGGGTGAGCAAAGGGAAGTACCATAGAAGTCAGAAGGTGATGTGGTCTTGAATGGGCAGGACATGGCACTCAGAACATGTGAGAATGGCCTTGAAAATGCATATGTTAGGTTAAACAGAAGAGTATGGTTTGGACACACTGAGAAACCTGGAAAACACATAATAACAGCCTCAAAAAAATGTGTATGTTAACATAGAAAACAAAGGGGGTGGGTTGAACTCACTGAGGAGCACTGGGACGCAAAGTGATGGCATTGTGTTGGGGTAGAGAGCAAGGTGCAGTTTGGACTCAGTTATCACATTCTGGGCTACACATTGAGATAATATTTTGATTGACAATAAATAATATGCGGAGTTGATGTCCGGATCATTCTGGAGCTAATAATTATTAGCTGCAAATACTCTCTATTGTGAACCTACCTTTTTCACAAATTTTTTTAAACCATTAATTATGGGATTTGAATGCCTAGAAGGGGAAATATCAAAACTTGCGCGACCAGTAAGTGACCCTCTTGTAATCCTGGCCGCCTTACCACACATACAGAGCCGCATCCTGACCCCTGATCACTGACCGCACTCTGATAGTTCCCCTGATCGAGCCCAACCCGAGATCAGACTCAATAAAGATTCGAACCCTTTTTCTTTTCTCTTCCTTCTCCTTCCCTACCACGATCTAGACTCTCGGTCCTGTTTGTCCGGAATTCCCCTTGTTGCGAATACTTGATGGTTCTCTATTTTATATATATTAGTTAGACGTCACATCTGTTTTGTAGTAGGAAGAATCACTCACAACACGATACTTTTGTCCTGTCCGTTGCCGACCGAGTGAGGCTGATACCACAGCCTTACACTCTGGTGAAGTGACGCGACCGGAAGGTGTTCCGTTGCGACTGTGTCAAGACATGCTTTCCCAAGTGTTGTGCATTCCAAGGCAGTGAGTATGGAGCACAACATTAATCAGTTTCTGACAAATAGCCCATCGTCCATTACGGTGTTGCAACTGAATTGGGTGGCTCAGAGTGACTCGCTTCCATCCATGGCAGCAAATACAACAGTCTCGCAGTTCAACTGTGACATAGCCTTGATCCCTTCCTGTTGAAATGGCTTTCTTCTACGATTTTTGATGCTACTGATGGTTGAACCGATAATTATTTATTTTAGATGATGGTCTTAGCCTCGCGCACATTTGGCACATCCGGCCATCTGCATTGACGTAGAAATTTTCTTCGGTGCCATCTCCAGCTCAGTTCGTGCACCATATGAATGATACACATACTATATCAGAAATCAGTGGACACTTCTTGCTTGTTCATCCGCCAACGGGGCGGTCGCCGCAACAATAAGAACCTGCTGCCAGCTGAGCTCTGCATCTGAACAATTTTTCACGAAATTGATATTTCCTATTGATAAATGTCTACACCAACTCAATTACCGAGAGATTTTGCCCTCGTACTCAGAGCTGTGGCTTTTTGTACGGTTACAACTGTCTCTAGGCGTTTGCTAAATTAGCGTGCTTCATGAAATCACACATGGTGATTCTTCAGAGATTACCAGGGTGTACAGTGTTTCACCTTTTCACCTTCTCGCGACATTCCCTAGCCCCCATATTAGACAAATAAGTAGTAACTGATGTGAAATCCCCATGCAATGGTATACGCAGGGGGGGAACATTTTACAATCAAAAATCTTCATGAAGGTGTGGAATATTGATTCACACAGGTTATTCTTCCTCGTATTACTCCTATTTGTCGAGCCTCGTTATCCACAAAAAGCTCCAATGGAATCGGCCCCAATTACACCACATCAACATGATAAAAGCGATTCCTATTCCTTAGCTTCTCCACATGCAACCGGAATGATTTGGTTTTAAACGAGATGCCACAATCAGGGGAAATCCGTCTAGGCAGGTGCCTTCACGCCATCTGCGTATGTATAACATTTCACTCGGCTATTTTTATTCCCTGAACCGATGGCCATCATTTACACCACAGTATAACGTCCAACTGCCCGATAGCACCGTCGTACAAATCAGGAAATTGATCGAGGATTGAAGACAATCCAGGTGGATTTGACATAATGCTTTCAGGTTATGGCCCGATTTAAAATCGTTAAAGAAAGAATCGCACTAGGTGTTAAAACAGATCAAAAATAGAGAGAAAAGCCTTAGTACATAGTTGATGGGTACCCTGGCAACATTGTGGTTTACTTTCGGTTGTGCTTTGATATTGACCAACTTGGAAAAGATTATTCTCTCAGCCAGCTTGACGTCGAAAATTCAACTTTATCTCACTCCCGAGTTGCATGCTGTGTATCTCGATGGAGGAATCTTTTGTTTAGATGTCGTGAGCTGCTCGTTTTGCAACTTTCAAGAGATGGGGTCATGTTTAGCAGATTGGCATGAGACATACCCCGATCACAGCACGAAACGAACGTTTTTTGAAACGCCGTTAAATAAAGAGAGTCTGATCCAGTGGACGTAACAGCACCCACAAATAGATATATAGTAATCACAGCTTAGGACTGGAAGGCATCATCTTCACATGAACCCCAGATGCCACCAGACGGGAATTCTTCGTGTCCCAAATCTAGGAGTAGCTTGATCAGCACGTCAAAGGTTTAGAGATCAGTTGGTAAGTACTTCTCCTCGGGAGCTCATAGCGCGTGCACCTACGGCGATGCTTTTGCTGATAATACGTAAAGGTGTTCCCCTAAGATTACGCATGTTATGATAGGCGGATAAATCTGAGGACGATGACGCTTACACAGGGGCAGGTGCATGATAAAGCATGTTTAGTGATTGTGACACGCCTGCATATCCTCCTGAAACTGCTGCGATTGGAAGAGACGTGCACCTATAGAGTAATCAACAAGCTGGTATCATTCCAACAACTTGAAACGCACATGTCGATCAAATACGCAGAGCATCCACCGTGCAAATTCCCTGTTAATGCCTCAACAATACATTTCATAAACATAATTCTGTCATTATACCGCCTCCATTTACCATGCCTGTTAAAGTCAGCGGTGGCATTGCTGTAAATACACAACCGACCTTCATCCACTTCTATTTCACATACCACCACACCTTCTCGTTTCTTCGGTGCATTTTCCATGGGCTTCACAGTAATCTCGGTGATCTTGATACGTCTTCCAATGTCATCAGCAAAGCCTCGCAAACTATCAACCATAAATCGCCCCAGCAGGCTATCAACAAAAAGCTTTAATTCGTCAGGAACATTTCCTTGTATGCTGCTTGGGTCAGGTTTTGGTCGATGATCCATCGAGACAGCTTGTATGATTATGGATGATCGCCCAACCTATGGTCAGTATAAGCCTAATAAGCGCGTACCGCTCATGTGCAACCCGAATAGTATGCCAAGATAGATACTCCCACAATCACGATTCGGTCCCTGAGATGCCGTTCGGCCACCACGTGCTGTTGTCGCGCTGATAACAAGATTCGGTCTCGTTTAAGGAAAAAATCGTCACGCTCATATAACAATCTGGTGATTAATTAGAGAGTATTTGCAACTAATGAAATATTAGCAAACTGAATTGGTTCCTAATATTCATATCAGGAACACCATTCAGTTTGATAATATATATTAGTTACAAATACTCTCTAATAGAGATTACAGAAGGATTCGGGACACTACTTTTATTTCCCACTCAACCGCATACTCGTTTTCAATAATTCAAGTTGTATTCTCTTTCTCCCGTCAATTAGAGTGCGGGAAAATTGCCCAAAGTAGTTTGTGTACACTGTTTCAATAGTTAGTGGCAGAATAATTCAAAAGTACTATAAATGGCGTTGTTCTGAACCCAAATTACCCTCCTTGTTTATCATATACCAAGTTATTGCTAATAAGTGCCCAACAATAATATTCTTGTTCAAAGTGTCGTTACCTCTATTAAATAAGCTCCGATCCCCAAGCCCCCTTCTCAGAATAAGTACTCTAAAAATTATTTCTTTATTGTTAAAGAACATTGCCCGCCCATTTATAAAAATAGGCATGGCCCAAAAGTCCGATTGATATCACCAACTCGGGATGGCACCAAGGTATATTGCAGTGTTATTTCCCCATCGTCTACAGCAAAAGCTATCATATCCGATCGTGCCAAAATGCTACTCGCTAGACCAGCGCCACCTATCTTCCATATCAATACTCACGAGAACGAGATTTGGTTTGGGTGGATGCTTGGTGTTGCAATGAATGCTTTTAGATATCATCTAACTTCTTCTTCGCGGTATCTACGGTATGGTGAATTCCCTAAATCCAAAGCAAGTACTAATGCAGCTCACTTCCCAGACTCTGTCATAGTCAATGCTGTCTGTAAAGCCTGTAAAAGAAAGTCTGTTTTATGCATTGTCGATAAATTCTGTGCTGCAGGGAGGACGGAGCGGTGAGTTATTCGGAGAAGCCATGGTGGTCAAGAGAAGGAGTTTGCGCTGAAACCCAATATCTTTAACGACTGAGTCTGTGATCCACCACCCACGAGAAGCTCTTGAAGATTCCCACGTCGGCCAAAGTACGGCATGTCTTTTGAGTGCACTATGCCGTCGTCGGCCAGAATCGCCCGATCATGTAAGCACAAGCACAACTCCCAACCGCCCGTATTGGAAATGTTTTCTTCCGTGTTCGAATTTGGGTCCACTGAAAATCCCGTTGGGACATTTGAAATTCATGAACAGACACCCAAATTGGATACCGCAAGGTTAGTTTCAAACCGCTTATATCTCTTGAATAACGCAGAGAAGGGGAACTAAACCTTTGCCTCAGGCAGGCAGGTCTCGTTTCAAGCGTAACACCGACGCCGAGGTCTGTAGGAAGGGAGACTGGAGTTGAAGATAAGCCGCAACAGACCCCAATATTGCACTTGCGATGAGGTCTAGAACGAGAACTTTGTCCTCTAATGCTACTGTGCGTCTTAGTGGGAGGACCACACAACATCGGGTGTTGGGGCAGAGCCAGGGCATACGGTGTGTAGGGTTTTTATGATGATGATTTTGATGTCAATGGTGAGTATGGTGAGCAGGCAAAGGGACGTACGAGGCCTGATTCGGATAATGGTGGTGCAGATATAGGACTGGCACAGGAACATCAACCCCCAGGTTCATACCCACAGAACAGCGGTACTGGTCCCGGTCCTGGCGAAGAATATAGAGATAGCGTCGTGCTCCTCAGTCCCGTAACTCGCAGAGCTTCGTCCCCAGTCCACGAGCAAGCCTACCAAGTCGGTTATCGCTGTCTATTATACCGATGCCCCCACAAGGACAAGGACACGGGCCAGCGCGGGGACAGGGGCATTCGTATTTCCATAGTGTCACCCATTCCGCTCGACTGCAAATAGCCTTAGCAATCACAGCAGCTCCCCCACAATCAGTCAACACTCAAGTGTCAATCTCAATATCAACTCTAATCCCAGCTCCAATTCCAATTCCCCAGCAACCCGCAGTCGCGTACAAAGTCCAATCCGAAGCACCTGCAACCACATTTATTTAATGCAAGTTTAGCGGTTAGGTCGAGCCTGAAAGGCAGTATTCTGGCTCGCCGCGCTCGGACTCTTATTCTAACTCTAACTCCGATTCGCACCACCACAGTCCCAGCGGTGGGTGCAGACGTGTGAGCGTGATCAGGGGTGGTGGGAACAGGAGGGAGAGCAGCTGTTTGGAGAGCAGTAGCGGCGGTGAACTTGAGAGGGAGGCTAGTCATATTATAGGCATTGAGGAGACGTCTGGGAGGCATAGGGAGTCGGGGAGGCTAAGGGAGATGTAGGAGCGCGGTTCCGGTTCGGTGCCGTCTAGTCCTGGTGCGGGGTCTGGGCTGGATCTGCCTCTGTCGAGCTTGGGATTAAGACACTTGCTCGCATACGCCGTCGGATATCACTGAGATGACGGAGATGATGGAGCGCAGTAGTGGGGCTGTGGATGAGTTTGGACAGCATCAGCTCGAATACTAGCATCTGAGCGCAGAGCGAAGCATGGCTCTCACCACTGAAGCAAGCCACATCGACTTCAGGACCTCACACGAGTCCTTCGTCGCCGCACCAATGACTGTCAACGGATCTACCACAGATAGCATCGGGACAGCGTCTTTGGCGCATTTGGCGCCGCTGAGGGGGCATATCGTCATCATGGGCATAAGCCTGCCTAGATGTTGTGTTTCCATGGTGTCTGTGGGATATGTAAGATATTGTGTAACGTCCATCGGTCTTGGAGCTTGAATCTCATTCGATCGATCGGTCACAACTGACTTACGGTTATTTACCCCCCCACCTTCCTTACCCCGTGTGTAATCTCGTGCTTGTGCATTATGCATTCCATTCACCTCTGTTCTCTCTACCAACCCATGGCGTATTATATACCTACCTCATGTTATGGATGGACTGTGTATCCGGATTGTTTTCTAGACCACTTTCGATTTTTAAAATAATTTTTTCTTCTATTGTCGTGTATTTTTTCACGTTTATGATTGTTATTGGTCATCAATCATGTTACTGCGAACTTTCTCAATGCCCAATGCCTCTCCCCTCTTGTTTTACCTGGACGGATATCTATCGCTGAGGTAGGCTATGAGCGGTTAGCCTAAGTAGTAACTAAATCGAAAATTGGAGTACTTATATTATCAGTGTCCTGGGGCTAAGCCGCTATACCTCTAATCATTATTCTCTCAACATTTGGCATAATCTTTTCAAACTGCCTTAACCATTTGGTATGGGGGACAAGGATGTCCTCACGCGGATTGCCTACGTTGGCAGTCTCATTGCAACCCATATATTAGTGATTGAGTCTACGGTTTGCGTGGTAGGTTGTATACGATAGTGAGGCTAGTAAGCAAAACTGCGATATAACACCGAAATGCATTGGTTAGCAGTAGGGGTGTAATCCCGTCGTCAATTGGGATCACTGGCGGTCACACAAGTTGACAGGACCACGGTGTATTGTCCAGAACAAGACAGGATACAGGCAAGTGCAGCGTACGGTAAGGAAAGAGAAGGAAAACTACCTAGGCTTTATGTGCTGTGATCACGTGGTAGAACAAAGGGAGTGGAACAAGGGAGTGGAACAAAAGGACAATGAGAACAAAGGAGTGGTACCAAAGGACAATGAGTAAGACTGGGGCGCCAGGCTTACAAGGGGTCACCGTTGGACTGAGTGATGGGGATTCTACTCAATAGCGCCACCGACACTCCCACATTTTGAAACACACCCGTTGCTTTTGATAGGAGTTCAATCAACTCCTCATGTTGTCACTTTTTAGCTCAAGTCCCATAAATTCCGACCATCAACCCTGCCTCATTCTCTCATGCACATTCCCATTGTCTTAGAGCTTCAAAAGCCAAGCTTTATTATTCAATGGAATAGACCAGAGGTAGCTAGAATAGTCATCAATGATGTTCATAATGTAATGCCCATTTCATGAAGTAACATCTTCAGGCTCTGTCAAATCCACTCAGACCTTCTCCAACTGCCTTGTGGCTTTGTGTCCCTCCCCCTGCACCCATGCCTTTGGTACAGGACTTCTGATCTGTTTTCCAAGAACATACAAGTCACATTTTGGTATAGGAGGATGAAGACATGGTTGTACCTTTAACAACTGACATGTTTAACCATGTCAATACTGGATTGGTAAATTGCATGACCTAAGCATCTGTGCCAGGTAGCAATATTGGGTGTGCCATGGGAAAAGAGGGCATGTTCTGAAAATGAGGAGGGAAGTGCCAAGGAATACGTGTTTTTGTGAGTGAGAAGGGAACCCTAATAATGGTGGCTCTAGAAGTATTTGTGAGCCAAAATCTTGAGTGAGGCAGTTGAATTCAGTACATCATGGAGAATGAGATGAGCTTCTCTCCCAATATGGATGTGTATGTCACCCAGTCCGAATGTTATAGCTGACAAGCCACAAGGCCCTTAACAGTTCATGGAGTGATGGGTCTCAATGATAAAAAATCATAAAAATCAGGAGAAATGTGGACACAGGTCCCAGTGTCAAGCCAAAAATGGCATGTTACTGGATCGAAGCCTGTAAGACTGACAAATCAGTGGTTGTGCTCATGTTGGTCCAATCTATTATAGTATGGGGGTCATTGTCCAATGCTACCCATCCATTATATTCAATAGTGTCCAACAGAGATGTGGGTTCAACATTGGCAATACTTATGACAGCTAGGTCAAATGGTGGTGGTGTATCCATGTAAGCCACATAGACAGTGCCATCAGAATCATTTACATATTAACAGGGTATTTCCCAGTGGGTGCAGGGCTAGAGCCCTCCAATTGCTTCATCTTGGTTTCCTGGTTGGTGCATCTGGCAGCTTTGGATTCTTTGATAGTTTTACCAACCAATATACAGTAAGTCGTGATATGACCCTGCTTTTTAATTACTGCAAATTGGAATGGGTCATTTTACAGCAGCTCAAGCAGCAAGAGCAATAGCATAATTAGTGGCAACATGCTTCATACCAGCAGCAATAATGTGTTGCTCATTCTCCAACCTGGTGATAATTCAGGAAGAAGAATATGGAGTGGGAATGGATGACTCAGAAAGATCCCAAGTGATGAGTGAGTGAAGGTGGGGAAGATCAGTGAGGAAATTGAGCATGGCAATACAAGTGAAAAGATTCTCTAAGCACTCCCATCTCAAAAGCATGGGCAATAGCGGTGCGAATCTGGGATAAAGTGTTGGGAAACAATAACTAAAGTAAATAAGGGCAAAATAATTAGTTAAAAATTATAATAAATGAAATAAGTAATAATAGTATAATATGAGCCCATATATGCTATTATTATGCAAAGTTAAAAGGAATAAGGCCTTAATTTTCACAATATGCATAATAAAATTACAATAAATTTGAAAGAGTATTAAATAATTCAAAGAAAATTAAGAGAATCTTATGAGATAATGCTGATACCTCACAGATGGGGTCTGGAGCCTGGTGGGTTTTCAGGTCCTAACAGGTCTTGAGAGGCAGTGTGAAGGGTGTGACAGTGTTCCTCATGAAGGAGGCACTCAGAAAGGATGTGGAGGCAGGACTGGATGTCTTCTGTGCCACAGGGCAGGAGGCGGGGAGGTTGGGGAGGAAACAATGGTAGTAGGTGCCAAAGAAGCCATGGCCCAAGATTGCCTGGATGACACATGTGTGGATGTGGTGGGGACCACTGTATTCCTTGTGGAACTTTGAGAGTTTCACAGCAGGGGGGTTGGGGAGTGTGACGGCAGCTTGGTTGGTGTGGGGGAGGCAGAGCCAGTCTTGTTGCCAGAGTTTTAGGGAGTGGGACTTGGCACATTCCAGGGTCCAGGAGACAGTGAGTGGATGATGGGATGAAGAAGTTGGCCTCTTCATTGCCTTGGAATCCCTTGTGGCCAGGGATCCAGGAGAGGGAGATGTGGTGGGATGGCTCAATTAGGAAAGAGTCAATGTGTTGTGGAAAATGATGGAGGCACACTGGCTGGGGTGGTCTGAGAGGTCATCAATGGATCTGAGAGCAGCCTGATTGTCAGAGAAGAAGAGAAGGTGCTTAGCATCAGGAAAATCAGCCATGATTTTTGGTAAAACAGCACTGGCACTAGCAAAGGCAAACATTTTGGCATCAAAGATCCCTGCACCTTTGCCTAGGCTGAAGCACCCAGGGTGGATGGAGGTGCCAAGGTGGTGGATAGAGTAGCTGGCACCTGTGCATCAGTGGTTCACACAAGCTTTGTGGCAGGAGCCATCAGTGTAGATGATGATAGAGGGAGGGGAACTATGAATGTTCCATAGTCGGTGTGAAGAGTGGTGGAAGTTCTAACTGTTCTATATACGAAGAATATTGACCGTTTAGGTACGACACAATGATGTATTGACTATCTAAGTCTAATACAGGCCAAACACGTATTGACTATTTAGTTCAATACGGTTAAGAGGATTAGCTATCCTAAGTAGAATAGATAGTTAAGATGAATGAAAGAGAATTGACCTTGAAATTCAATTATGAGCGACTACTCAAGTGTTAAGGAAATAACGAGTCGAATAAACAGAGTAGCATGGATATGGTCCACACAGATCAAGATAACAGTTTGAGTTTCGACTAGTGTAGTTCGAAACTATGATTGTGCTAGTAGTTAAAGCCCGTCTATGACAGTTGAGATGATACCCCAATCACAACTTGCAGGACACTAAGTGGGTGTCTGGGCAAGTTGTGGTTATGGGGTAAAAAGTGTCTTCTTTGTTTGGTGCTGAGTGCACCCACAAGTATACACAGATCTTCGAACTAATGAAATGGTGCAATATTCAAAGAATATAAAGGATAGAAAAATATGAATAAAATGTGTAAAATATAAATAAAATAAAAGGAGTGTTTTACCACAATGAAACTGTGGTAAAAGCATACCCTTCACAGTCGGAAGTCAGGATCGGAAACTTGGGGTGGAGGTCAGATGTTTTGGATGATATCAGATATTGAAGTATCCAGGAATGGGTCGTAACAGTTGGGGTCAGATGGGAGGAAGTGGGTCTGGAAAAAGGCTGGGGAGGGCTTGAGTAATAGGCTAGTTCAGGGGACTCAAAAGTTTGGAGGAGGATCTGTGCTGGTATGGGGCTGCATGCTATGGGAAGGACCTGGGTATGCTTGCAAGATAGGAGGATGGATGGGGACCTTTACCTCAAGATTATGGAGGAGGACCTTCAAACCAGCCTCAACTACATATTATGGAAAATCTGTGGGTGATGTCATCTTCCAGCAAGATAATGACCCCAAACAGACCTGCAAGAAGGCCCAGACTTGGTTTCAAGATAATGATTTCAATGTCCTCCCATGGCCAGCACAGTCTCCAGACCTCAACCCCATTGAACACTTGTGGGATCATGTAAAGAGGAGGCTGGGGGAGTATGTATGAGGTTGAACCAAAGGGAATACTGGAGTTGTGGGAGAGGGTGGAGAAGGAATGGAACAAGATTGATGCAGAGGTGTGTCAGAAGTTGATTGAGAGTATGCCTAGGAGGGTTGCAGCTGTGTTGAAGGCAAAGGGTGGCTATACTAAGTACTGAATATAGGTAGTTTTGTGGGTCAGAGTTGTCGGCCAAAAAACCCTTTCAATGAGTCTCCTGTATATATATATTTGTAGTATTTCCATATTTGGAGCTTATGTAATGGCATTGTCTTTCAACAATCTAGATATGATAGAGCATATTCACAAATATGTATTCTTGATATTTTTGCAATTTTATCCTCTGAATTATCAAGGATATACATCTGAAGTACCAAAAATTGGAAGGGTTTTTGGAGTCACTGTACCTGACCTTATTGTCCAATGGGGCATTGGGATTACATGCTTCACTAGGATGGGCATCCTTTTCACTGAAGCACAAGTCTCTACTTCCAATGAAGCCAGAAAATTGAGCTCAGAGAATTTTTCTGGCATTGAATATAGGTTGTCAAAACTTGACTGCTCTTAATATTGCATAGCTTGTGTAGGAGAAGCATAAAGCTAGTTTAATTGAAAATTCCAGTGACTGTGTCATAGTGAGTAATTTTGGTCTTCCAATAATATAGCCTATGTATTATAATTTATAGTCACAATTTATTGTGGTTTAAAGCGCACTACTTTGAAAGAAATCATTCATTTTGTGAATGCGAGCAAAATGGCACTTCGGAGGCAAATCTGAAACCCCGCATCAGGTATTGGGAACAGCTGTAGCCTACAATTCTCCAGCTCGGTTGTGTCGCGGAGTTTGAAAGCCGTCAACCGTGCTTCTTATGTCGACAACTAAGGTACAGTCTTGCTACTTTTCTCTTTCTTTTTTCCATGTAGTCTAATATTTGTGATCCAATTCCAAGTCGCACAACCCCTGGAACGATCGCGGGCTTAGTGGCGAGGAGCACACGGCGCGGTGGAATACACTGCGTCCTTGGTTCATGGACAGGGGATACAAACTGTATTCGACTTGGCAAGAGCTGGGAGTACCGCAGAATCACGTATGGTATACCTGTCCAGCTGAAGTTTACAGTGGTTATACCGATTTCCCGTATGCACACATCGGAGGTGCTGATAGAGCGAATGTGGAATTGGACAGCCCCGATCTAGCGGCTCAGCTTTGGGTAATTTTCTTCAGGGCAATATCAACGTAATACTATTACTGAGGAATAGTAGGACCGGGTTGCTTATGCTCAGGATGCTCAGTCCCGTCATGTCGTAATCAAATTCGTTAAAGGTGGTTCAGACCATTACCGTGTTTTCCGATTCCTATACGATCGCAAGGTCGAGGCAGAATCTCACTGCATTGTACCCATTCTTGACTTTTTAAAGTATGACGAGGATTGGTTTGTCGTTATGCCAAGGTATTTCTTCTATGATTATTCTCCCAGGAGCCGTCCATCACAAATGTTATTAGATGGGGTCGGAACCCGCTAATGCCATGGTTCTCGACTGTACGAGAGATGTTAATTTTTATACATAGCGTCTTGAGGGTATGTGTATTTTTTACTGGTGCCATGGTGACTTCTCATATTTCAAATTTTGCAGGCTGTTGAATATCTACACAGAAACCTCATTGTTCACCGCGTGAGTTTTTTTCCCACTGCGGTTTTTTTTTTCTGATGAACATGCCATTGAATAGGATGTCGCTTGTAAGAACATCCTCGTCAACCATTTCGCCGGGATATTTGACGATGAAGCACCTAGTACACGACGCATCTTACGGGAACAGAATAAGTCTCTTTATTCTCTATGCGACTTTGATTGTTCTGTGATGTTTTCATCTACTTCAAACCCCGCGGAACGTCGACTACCATCTTATATGTCGTTTCAAATGATGGCACTGCCCCATGACACCTGTCAAGGTGAACTTGACTATGACCCATTTGCATTTGAAGTAGCATGTGTTGGGATCATGTTTTGTATTTACTTTCAGGCGCGTTCCTTCGTTTTATCTGATGCTCAATCATTAACAGGCTCTCTTCTCCCAATCAGGACTCGATCCCGATTGTACCCATCCTTGCGCCTTTCTTCGATCGCATGATAACCAGCAAGCTTGAAGATAGATTTACCGCTACGGAAGCTCTCGCATTTTTTGAAAAGCTTCAAGCCCGCCTCACCCCTGAGCAACTAAATTCAGAACCGCCGAAAGTACATCGTGGCATTTATCCGGCCCCGTGGGATTCGGATTTGTCTGCCAGATGGTCGGAACTTCCTGTTGATTTTGTGAGAGAGTGGTCTTTATACCGTGCCCCCCCTCCTTCGTTGTGGACTCGGATCCTCCGGATGACCACATCATTTTCATGGGGTTTCTATGCGAATCAGACAATTCGGCGCTTTATAAGATTCATGTGCCGCTCTAAGGATCTCATACTGCTCCGGTTCACTCAATAGCCCAATTATTCGCAGGGTAATCGGCGTAGTGGACATATTTCGCTTTATACATATTTCAACGGCGATTCGGCCAATGCAAGGTTTGCACCTTTGTCGAACACGTTGCTCCGCAGCAATGTGGGAAGAACCTTACTTCTAGCAGTTTATACACGTTAATCTCATTCCTCTCCTAATTCACTAAACTGCATGTCTATTTCCGGTTGAAAGGTTTAGCAGACCATCAAGTTCGAGATATAGGAAGGCAGTCATATACCGTGCTTGGGATCTCATACTCCCTTGATCCCCTCAATAGACTTATTCGCCATAATCTGAACAAAAAGCTGAACCTTAATGACATTATAAGAGTATTGTTACATATACATATTTCGAAGGTATTTCGGTAATGATATACAAGGAGGCGGGGTTTTTCTCATCTTACAAGATTTCCTTTTTAAAGACCTCCAGACATAGTACCTCGGCAAAAAGGAGGAAGGTATTATCGTGTCTCATATATTACACCCCGCCCTATCAGGGCAGCGAGGCTTGTCCCGCCACATGTCAACTAATGGGGGCTTCATATGACCCTCTGTTAGTTAGTTACCCTTTTAGTCCTTACGACTAGTGTCTGTTATACCCGAAGCCACAATTAGCGATGATGAACTTAAGTTTTAAACATATTTATTTCCGGATCCCAATCAAATGGTTTTTAACAAGTATTGAAATATTGGTACAAAAGAATCTGTCGGATGCACCTGTTTCTTTCACACAGAGAGCTCCGTTGGCAAAACATAGCGTTCTGAGATGAATCTGACCACTTGTTTCTCGGTCTTGTTCCACGTTATCGTGTATTGCAGAACAATACTGCTGGATTTTGAACCATTTTGAAACTTCTTGCCACTCTGTGACTTCGCTTAGTGTCGTAAGAGATCAAACATAAGAGCTCACCATGCTGTATGGCTCGCCGACAATTCTCACCGCTGTCCCCCCATGGATACGATCGTTCGTTGCAGTCAGTATCGTACTCTTGAGGTAGACGGTTGATCCAGGCTAGCGTGACAAAGAAGGGTAAGGGCAATAGACAGGATTGTTATATAAATTTTTACAGGGTATGCCGCGTTAACGAGTGGTCCCGAGAACCTTGGCCCAGGCGTCGCACTCAGATTATTCGCCATTACATTCCTTTCCATTTGTTTGCGCACGACATCGACGGACATGTCCGCATAAACCTTATACTTGAGATTCTCGGGACTTAATGTGCTTGGGTCGTCCCTTTGACCCGTCGGAGGCTATGAAAGAAATTAGCAATAATTATGTGAAAAAGAGACTTGATTGTGTGACAACCTACCGTAAGTGTATTCGCATCCACACCGATTATGTAGGCAGTTTGTCCATACGGAAATGTTCTCGGCCCGTTAGCCGCAGTATCACTGCTGGGCTTGCAGCCAATTCCGTTAGCAATTATATGGACTTTCTGGTATAGCTGAGTGATAACAACCGGTCGCCATGAGATGGCTCACTGCGGGTTAATTTACATTGTTGTTACTCACCTCGAAACGGCGAGTGGTTGTAGGGGTACTGGAAGGCATCTCTACAAGGACACCGTCCGATTCTCTTTCTGCTCTAGATTATATACAAAATTCTCCTCGATGCAACGTAATGAAATTACCGCCGTTCTCCCCATTTCACAGACGGCCCGACCGACCGATAATTGGCCCTCCAGCTTGTCGGTCTGGCTTCTACAAGATAATTGATAGCATGTAGAAGCAAGAGACTAGTGACATATTAACAACTACCAGATGGGAACTGTGGTATGGTATGGATCCGGGTCCGAGGACCCATACAGATCAGTCTGGCTTATGCTTGTTATCGATGAGCCGTTCAGCCACTAGAAGCCATAATGTTATACAAGAAAGGTTTAATTCATTCAATTCACCAGGAGAGGTCCCGGATCCAACGGACTTGTGGAGTATTTGTTGACTGGGGGTTAATCACATACAGCACAGCCTCTACAATCTACAAATCTTGGATCCTTGGTCTCTACCGGTGATTACGAAATGACAATGTGAATATCACCATAGCCGACAATTTAAGCTCCTAAATGCCATTTGTCCAATTTGATATCAAATCCAATAACTCGAGTCAGCGTATTTCAATTATTTAGAGGCGATTTGGTTCTAGCACTCAAAGACCGTGACCAGTCCGCTGGGAAGTTGATGGTCAACAAGTCATCAAAGCGTGACTTCAATTTATGTGCAAGGCCGTATCCTGAGTAGCATTGGGAGACAGTGCCGAATTTTTTGAGTTCTTATGGTAGAGCACTGTGCTAGACTGTAGGGTAGGCATGTGAATATTTTTACTCTTCAGCGGTTGAATCCTTAGCAAGCCCTTGATGAGAGAACCATCCAAGTCAATCTAGATATCTCCGGCCACAGTCACCTGTTGAACGGTAGGCGTCGCTGTCGACTTGCATCAATCACAAAGAAGAGAGAAAGAGCTGACTCGGAGGGAATGATGAAGCTTACATCACCTCTTGTGGCGTATCGATTGTCTGGCATCTGGGTATCGCTATATATGATTCCAGCATTGAAAATATATTTAACTATCCACGCCTGTGCGCGGCAATCAGCGAACAACAGTGAGTCATAGCACTCTCTATAGGGCAGATGGGCTGAAAAAAGGGATATGGTACTTCTTGCGGTACCCCTTGTTCTCATAATACCAAGCCTCGTGCTGCAACTTCTCGTCGGAAAGGTAAGATAGGGGATATGGTAACGCACACGTGTTATGAATTAAACTCGTTCAATCCTTTCACCTTCATCGTGAGATCTCCTCCTGTCCGATGACTGGGGAAAGTCTCAATATTCGCTTCGCCACAGACACTGCCCAATGTATGTGGGATCCTATCTGACCGACGGGTTCGATTTCTCACGATTCTTGAGGCCCGCAACCAATGAGCCCAGAGTAAGGCTGACGGCGTCCAAAAGCGTGGATACATCGGCGCCCTCTTGCGTCGGTGGTGTGCTTCTTTACAAGGGTTCAAGCATTAGTAAATTTTCATTGGTACTGATGGCTCCCTATACCGACGAGATGGACAGTCCGTGGAGTTGCGATGGCAACTCAACGCACTGCCTTGCACTATATACATTGGTTAAAGTTCACTGGACCTTGTATATAGTAGGGGCAAATTGCCAATTGGACGTCTCCGAATCATCCGGGTGTATTTGTCCACAAGTGGATGCATTCGACCGATGGATAGGTCCCAATTCGTGAGAGGATAGGCGTGATAGGACGGGATCAAACTTCCGCGTCGTTTGACGTGCCCTATGCCACTTAAAAGGAAGCGACATTTCTATACTAGCGACCATGCGCACATATACAGGGGTGAATATGAACTATTCAATGTGGCTTGATGACTTTAATATGGAATTTTTCCACACAGTATAATCAACTTGAAGAAGCAGCGATATGACATGCCACGTCAGCCTCGTGATTCATTGCTTCTGCAATTGTCAAGCAGGTTACTTTCACCGGCCCTCTTTATTCAATTTCCAGTCCTTGAGTCTTCTTTTGTTTATTAAATCCCACTTTTGAACGCATCATGCTCAGAGAACATTATTGGTCTAATCACTCACCTCCCTTACTTGCAGTCCTTCACAGTAGTTATCACCACAAACCTTTTTTAGGATCCATGCTTTGTATACATGCGTGTTCCGCGTACATCTCAGGGCAAGAACCACAACTGAAAATGGTAATCACTTTAGGGCCACCGCGGACTTCCTATGGCCCCATTCCATCCTCTACATGCTGACAACATCAAATCTTACCCGCAGTGCGCAGCCGCCACCCGACCAACCACACCCAAAATGACACTCCACATCTGACACTCCACATCTGAGGGATTTCCACCCATTCTCTCATTTCCGGGTTCAATTTGATACCTATGGGGAATATCGACTGCTCCCCCTTCTCCGATATCGCCGCCCGCCCGCCACCCCTCCTTCCTCACCTAGAACCATCGAAGCGACGCCGTGCCCAAACTCTTTCATGAAAACACATCTACATGGAACTTGGTCCCTACTCCCATCACCATTTTCAACACCAACACCACCCCTCCCTACCAATGCTCCAGCCAGACACCACGGATGATATACCAATTACATCTTTCATCCTGGGAATCGGCGCCCCACCATGCCCTCAGCAAGTGAATTATGAGATGTGACAGCATAAACAGACTCATATGGAAGGATATTCGCAGTGCCTGAAATAATACCTCTCATAATGAAACAGGCTGTGGTTGATACAAATGTCTCACAGAGTACTTTGAGTGAAGGTGTTAAGTTCTTGTGTAAGAAGGCTTATGGCAAAAAGAAAAATAACTGGAGATCTTGGATATTTTCAGATAAGGGCAAGGAGTTGGCTTCAGCTTATGTGCTGCACCCTTACACAAATGCTCAGATGTCCTTATTTCAGGGGGGTCAATGTATGCTGGGGCTAAGTCAATTTCCTGATTGGATTGTACAGTAAGTATGTACAAATATTTACTTCACTATATAGTATTAGAGATTATTGTACTACTAATCTGGAAAGATAAAAAGACAAAACAGGCAAATAAGAAACAAGGCAGGGTTGACCATACTAATAACAAGGGTTGGGATGGAACAGGAACAAATGCAGGAGCATAATAAACCAGATGTCAAACCTGCTCAGGAGTGGATTGGGGGAGAGATCTTCAAACATCTAACAGGTCTAGGATATCCAGTCAGGCTCCAGTTGGCAGATCATCTTGTAAACAGGGAGGTAGGTGCTAATATGGTAGTGTTGAAATAATAGCATTATATAAGCTATGTACCTTTGGGAAGCTGGAATGCAGTATAGGGCAACTGTATAGTTACATTACACTTATGGATACTATATTAGTATAGAGACTGATTGCATAGCCTCTCAGTGTTGGTTTATCACTCACTGAGAGGTATGCAATTTTCCCTAGTTCTACATTAATAGTTTACTTACTATTAATTCAGTATTATTTAGGTAGATAACAATACATGTTATAGTGAAGGTTTATCACTCACTGAGAGTATTATTTAGAACTGCACAAATAATCTCAACAGGTAGGACCCAGGTCCTGGCAGGTATCCCAGTCTTAACAGTACCCTCCCTTAAGGCCAAGTTCCCAAGGAGGCCCTAGTGCTTGATAAGATTCATCACCTACATGTATGTGTCAAGATGTCAGGTTATCTGGTGGTATTGTTCAAAATATGGGGTGCCTATAAAAAACTTGAAATATTAAAATATCTCTGTCTTACAAACAACCATGGCACCAAAGCCAATGCCCAGATGTCCACACAACCCTTACTCACCTCTACCCCCACAGGGCCTGTCATCTGGGCCCCACACACAGCTGCTCAAATTTTGGAGCAGTGTGAAGAAACAGCAATGATGAAAAGAGGAAGGGTGGTGAGAAAAGAGGAAGGGTGGTGAGAGAAGAGGAAGGGTGGTGAGAAAGGAGGAAGGGTGGTGAGCAAGGGAGTATGGAGAGGAGAGGTGGTGGGGGTGGAGGAAGTGAGAAGAGGAGGAAGCTGCCAAAAATATGTCTGAAGAGAAGGTGGAGGCTGTTCAGGTTGTGGCAGAGAAGGCCTGGATGCCAACACTGGGGAATAGACTGCTTCCAGATTTCTGGATAGGAACTGAGATGTTTCTTGTGCCCCCCTTTGATGGCAAAGTGCTCCTGGGTACAGGAGGCCATGGTGCCCAGAGCTTGGGAAGTTGGGGAGCCATGGAGAGGTCTGATGTCCTGGAGAAGGCACTGGGGTGAATAGCAGTGAGCATAGATGCCCAATATGTGCTCCTGGAGAAGCGCTTGCATGTGCAAAATGACAGGTTCTGTGGAATTGTCAAAGTATCTAGGAGCTTCATGGTAAATTCTTGAACCCTGAGATGGCAGCAATGAAGGGACTAAAACCCCTGTTGAAACCCAGGAGCTGGTAGCCAAGATATGTGGACATGTCAGTCAGAATATCTAACACATTGAACTGACTGTCCTGGATGTACTGGTGAGGGATAAATGATAAAATCTTCCTTAGGGGGTGATAACACTCAATGAGTTGTATGAAGTATATAGCATTCTCATTGTTTTTGGTCTCATCTAACTCAAGATTTTCAGTCCCATACCCGAGCCACAACTCCCCCAGCCCCAGCAATTTGATATACAGTAGTACAGAGCTGACTCAAAATTGGATGATGAACCTTCGGGAATCTTCAAAATTAACACCCAGTGAGTTGTCTATTATCCTATATATTGCATAAGTCAGAGACTAACACCACTATACACCTATACATTTGTTTACAGAATGTCAAGACCAGGTTACTAACTCCGATTTCATAAGGTTTTCCTCGCTTCTCCCCTGACCTGGTGTGACAAACTCTTTTGGCAGCCTACCTCAGACTGTATCAGCTTGTATGGGGAAATCCGGTGAAGGCCAGCCCTGCAATGATGTAACTGTAAGTGTATCTCCCTCACATACAGTTGTTTTCTCATACTGAACTCATGCAATCTCCAGCAGTCCCAACTAACAGTTTGGTTGTTCATTGGCAGCACTCCCTCTGTGTCCCATATTGCCAGGTTACACTCTGTGTAAGTCTCAGACTGTAGCATGGTTACCAGTCCTACCAAAATTCTGGTAAGCTTCCATTCATGATAAATCTTTTGAGACTGCATTCTGACATCTCGTTTAGATGACACATAAAGACTAACAAACAGCCCTTTACATTCAGCGATGTTCTTGATGTTAATGAGTTGAACCAAGCTGAGTTTCACCTTGTTCCAGACCAAATCTTTTTATTCTTCTTGTTGACTTTCTCTCTGATTGCAGCATTTTTTTTTCTGTTTCTTTTGGTTTTGGTTCCCACTTGCTCTTCTGCCCACTTCTTTCTGACTATCAAGCTTGTCATGGTTGAAACATAAAATGTCCCATATGTAATTTGTGAATACTTAAATACTACAACTTGAGACTCTCTGACAAGGAGACACCTGCATAAATAGATAATTATAGCACATAATTGTAATTGTTATGAGCCATTCCCAGATACTTCAATCTTCTGTAATTATCCATAATGTTCCTTCACCTTCTAACCCAACTTCCAACCACAGAACATTTATAGTTCCTGTACTTCTGAACCTCATCCTTGTTCCATATTTGGTAACTTATCAGTTGACAAGTATTCATTCATTTGCTTGTTGTGTTCCCATTTCAGAATACTTACCCTAATCCATCTTATCATGATCTTAGTTTGTAGTACAATAATGAAAGAACTTATATTAGTTTCTGTGAATTTGTACTTTACCTTAGATCTGATATCAAGTTAGTTTCTTATTCCTTCTTTCTTTCTGTATGCTCGATATTCGGAACTCTTTGGAAGTCTGAATATCTGTAATATTCCAGTGTAAATCCTGTCTCTGAAATTAAGGACATTCTGAGCATTTGCACAGGGATGCAGCACATAAGCTGAAGCTAATGTCCTGACCCTATCTGGAAGTTTCTGAGTTCCCAGTTATTTTCGAATAGTTCCAGAATACATTCCTGACACAGCACTTAACATGCATACAAACAGTATGTTAAGTGGTAAGTACTTACAGACACCTGGACCTTTCTCAACACTTTGGGCATCACAGCTCCTTCAAGCCTTTTTCTCAGTCAAATCCACACATTTAATCATTCTGATGTCTACAACATAGTCATGATTTTATGACAGTAGTAGCATTTCTTCTGTAGATCTCACAGGGACTGACTCTCAACATACAAGGATACAAGGATGTTACAATCCATGCATTCAGCACACTATCATCCCTGATTGGACTTCATGCAAAACTCCAACCACTTGCAAACTGATGGTAACCCAACTAACCCCATTTAGCACTTTCATTGTTCCTGATTGGTATTTCCTTCTGCCCTTTCTATACAACCAGTCTACACCTTTTTTGCCCCCGTAGTAGTCTATGTCCAGATTTGTAATGTTCCATCTATCAGTCTCCATCTTTGCATCACTTTATATGTAGTTCTGTCTTCCCCATTAGTACTGTACTTTCCTTTGTTCTATTTTCATTTGGATAAGCACCAGTTTTCCATATATATGCTGCTCATGTATCATAGTATTAGGATAATCAGAATATCAACTCAGATTCTTTTGGATTCATGCAGATTCTTTTAGATTCAGGTGGATTCTTTTAGATTCAAGTAGATTCTTGTAGATTCAGGTAGATTCTTTTAGATTCAAGTAGATTCTTTTAGATTCAGGTAGATTCTTTCAGATTCAAGTAGATTCTTTTAGACTTAGGTAGATTCTTTTAGATTCACATAAATTCACATAGATTTTTTAGATTTATGTAGATTCTTTTAGATTTATGTAGATTCTTTTAGATTCATGTAGATTCATTTAGATTCAGGTAGATTCTTTCATATTCAGGTAGATTCTTTCAGATTCAGGTAGACTCTTTCAGATTCAGGTAGACTCTTTCAGATTCAGGTAGACTCTTTCAGATTCAGGTAGATTCTTTCAGATTCAGGTAGATTCTTTCAGATTCAGGTAGATTCTTTCAGATTCAGGTAGATTCTTTCAGATTCAGGTAGATTCTTTCAGATTCAGGTAGATTCTTTCAGATTCAGGTAGATTCTTTCAGATTCAGGTAGATTCTTTCAGATTCAGGTAGATTCTTTCAGATTCAGGTAGATTCTTTCAGATTCAGGTAGATTCTTTCAGATTCAGGTAGATTCTTTCAGATTCAGGTAGATTCTTTCAGATTCAGGTAGATTCTTTCAGATTCAGGTAGATTCTTTCAGATTCAGGTAGATTCTTTCAGATTCAGGTAGATTCTTTCAGATTCAGGTAGATTCTTTCAGATTCAGGTAGATTCTTTCAGATTCAGGTAGATTCTTTCAGATTCAGGTAGATTCTTTCAGATTCAGGTAGATTCTTTCAGATTCAGGTAGATTCTTTCAGATTCAGGTAGATTCTTTCAGATTCAGGTAGATTCTTTCAGATTCAGGTAGATTCTTTCAGATTCAGGTAGATTCTTTCAGATTCAGGTAGATTCTTTCAGATTCAGGTAGATTCTTTCAGATTCAGGTAGATTCTTTCAGATTCAGGTAGATTCTTTCAGATTCAGGTAGATTCTTTTAGATTCTACATGAATGTCAGGGCTCATCTAACAACTATGAGAATAAGTTCAAAAACCAAAGTCAATATCAAGACTGGGGAGCTACTACCCCCAGTCTGCTATGTATACATATATACATACATGTATGAGCACCTTCTCAGGCCGAATACAGTAGTAGCCAGATCTTCCCAGATCCATTGATATCATCAGAAGACACTAAACCTAAACCTAGATCATCAAAATAGGCTTCTAACTATGGAGCACACAACTATTAAGAATGTGGGAGTCACAGAAGTCTGTTAATAGAATCATTAATGCATAGTGTAAGCACAATCTACATGCTCTGACAATATGTTAAGTTGCGTACACAGAGGGTTTCCAGAGAAACCCACAGGAAAGCCAGTAAGACTTGGCTTCAGCTTATAGGCTGCACCCTGACTGGATACTATATAGACTGTGGAATGAATAACATACCAAATCCAGTAATAATGAAAACTAAACTAGCAAACATAAAACGAGATAAATAAACACCAAACTTGGTGTTAGGGATGGAATGGAGCGGAACGGAGTCTGAATTTTGACAGGTCATAAAACCATAATGGGAATGGGGCGGGAGTGGAGTTGGAATCATGACAGGTCATTTATTGGAGATAGACAGGGACAGAGTCCGGCGGGTATTCTGGTGCCTGATACATGAAGTAACAAAGGTCAAGTGTGGACAGGTCTGATGTACGGAGTCTGGCAGGTATTCCAGTAAACTGATAATTGGTGCATATAAGGTGCAGGTGCGTATAAGTTAGTGCCCGGAGTCTGGCGGGATTTCCAGTTGTAACACAATGAATCTAAAAGAATATTGATTGGCATTGATTGGTGTGAAGAGTCATAGAAATTCTGACCATTCAATATACTATACGAAGAATGTTGACCTTCTAGGAATGACTCAGTTATATTGACTATCAAAGTACAATATAAGTCAAAAGGGGAATAAATTTCACAAGCACCTGCAAGGGAACTGAAGGTGATTAGGATGATAAGTGGAATTGACCTTAATGTTACAATTCAGATGAGAGACTACAATTAAATGAAGTCAAGAGACCTCCATGACTCATTTCTCACTAGAAAACCATTGTCTTCTCATTATTGGAACCTCCACTCACATCATTACCCCTTGCAGCACCCCCAATACTTGTTTATAGTACACACCACCTCCATTCCATCTCTGCTCCACCCATTCCTTTATTTCCATCTCCATGTATACTCTTATTTGCCACCTAGTACTGTTTCTTAGTATCATACATTAGTTTCTATGTCTTCCCACCTCATCATCACTTCACTGTGATCCATCCTACACTTTGCTTCTTTGATCAGCCTTCCAATCCCCTGTCTCAATATAGTATAAAGCTCTTTTCATGTACACTACAGTTCTTCAGTTTGAATATTGACTTAGATTAGCCTGTCCTAGTTTTTTGCCTTTTTACTGTTATACTCCTCAAGAGTAATCTTCAGCAAGCTATGATCCTCTATCTCTTGACTGGTAGTAATTTGGCCCTCTGGTCAACTAAGCTAAGTGTTGACTCTTGCTCATATTGTACTATCTGCTCTGTTTGAAATACTGGACATCCTGACAGTTCATATGAGGGTGCAACACATAATTTGAAGCCAAGCTCCACTACAGTTCTAGAGTCAGACCTCCTGACTAGTACAATCTCTATCATTGGTCTCCCAATTAACTCATTTCCCATCATCAGCCCTCTGACTAGAGCATTCCCTGTATGATCCTGGCTTAGATCTTAACATATAGATTGGCATAGATTCATATACAGTGACCCAAAAAAGTGTCTGGATGTTTGGTGAAATTGGAAAGAGGGGTTCACAGCTCCAGAAATAAAATAGATAAAAATCTGAAGAAAATCAGATGTAAGAGGTATACATCTGACCTATATGATGAAATAAGCATGACATCATAGATTTCCTTATTAGGAGAGTAAAAAATCAACAATGGACAGGTTGCATCCAGACACTTTTTTGCTCTGTCAACTGATACATGAAACTCAACCAAGGTTCATATGACTGGGAATTTCTCATTAGGTTCAACAAGGTCATGTGATTATATGTTTAAATAACACATTTATATGAACCTTTGCCTCATTTCACCCTCCCACCACATTATGAAGAACCACTCTACTGAAAGAAGACTCTCTGTCATTTCTCTTCTCCAGGAGGGTCACAACAATTGCTTCTGAACTCCATATTGGGCAATCTACAGTATCAGAAACTTGCTCCCAACTTCCTGGTGGTCCACTTCCAACACCTTCCAGAGGTTGTCCTCCCAAGCTCTCCTCCAGGGATCATCACCATCTGGCTCATTCTATCACCTCTGGACAGGTTGATAATGCCTCCCAGGCCGAGTCCCACCTCTCCCTCAATGTCTGCACACAGACAATTCACAATGCATTGAAGAAAAAAGAATTTATTTGAAGGTGTGGTAAAGGCCAAACGACCATTTCTTGCCTCTCAACACATCAAGGCTGATTGACATAGATTCACATGGATTGGCATAGATTCACATGGGTTGGCATAGATTCACATTGGTTGGCATAGTTCCCACAGACTCATATTGATTGGCATAGATTCACCTAGATTGGCATGTGTGTATTAACTGATGGACATGGGTTAGTATATAGGGAAGCTCACACAAATGTGATCCCTGAGACTCTTAGGGTAGATACCCAAGATGTGATATGCAGATTATAGTAGTTTTTGTATAGAGGTGATTCTTGAGATTCTTAGTATACATACACAAAACATAATATACAGACACTATATGTATGATACTATCATCTTTTGCTTGCATCCTGTTAGGATCCTTACCTTTCAAGGCCCCCACATTTCCAGGCCCTCACAACTTGTTTTTACCCTGGCAAACCTCCTCACAACCTTCTGGAACCCTGACATCAGTGCCCCTGGCTACAGGGTCACTGCCTTAGCACTCCAAAACTTGGTTTACTGTAGATTACCCCTTTAATGATTTCATTCCATCTCTGTTCAAATGGTCTCCCTTCATCCATTGTATGTATAAAGATTATATGCCACCTTATACCCTTTTAGTACACTTTAGTTGCTTCATATTTAGTTTTAGTTTGATCACTGTTCCTTCCCATACTTCCCCTGACCTGTCACTGCTTCCACTTCCTTGATCGGACTGCCAATCATCTGTTACACTTCTGTATAAAGTCCCTATCATGTGTCCTACTGTCCTTTAGTTTGAAACTCAACTTAGATTACCCTCCTCTAGTTTTAATTCCCTTTGCTCTCCTCTTAAGCTCTTTGAAGATGTCATGGACCAGGTGTGACACTTATCCTTATGACTCTTAGCATTTGGGCCCTCTGGTTCATTCAGCTAAGTGTTACCTTCAGTTGGAATTCATACTATTGCTTCAAATCTTAGATTTCTGGAGAGAGAGATGGGAGGCATTGGAACAGATATTGAAAGGATTGGGAGAGAGATTGAAGCCATTAAGATGGGGATTGGGAGCATTGGGAGGGAGATGGAGGGAAATATCTTGGGGAGTTGGACAGAGGGATTAGGTGGGGGATTGAGTTGAATTATTCCTCAACTCCCTCAACTCCCTCAACTCCCCCAACTCTCCCAAATCTTCCAACTCCCCCAAATCTTCCAACTCCCCCAAATCCTCCCCATCCCCCAAATCCTCCCCATCCCCCCAATCCTCCCTCCCAATCTATCCCAATCTATCCCAATCTATCCCAATCTATCCCAATCTATCTCAATCTATCTCAATCTATCTCAATCTATCCCAATCTATCCCAATCTATCCCAATCTATCCCAATCTATCCCAATCTATCCCAATCTATCCTAATCAATCCCAATTTATCCTAATATCCACTTGAATCTAAAAGAATTTACTTGAATCTAAAAGAATCCACTTGAATCTAAAAGAATCCACTTGAATCTAAAAGAATCTACCTGAATCTAAAAGAATCTACTTGAATTTAAAAGAATCTACCTGAATCTAAAACAATCCACATGAATCTAAAAGAATCCTTCCAAATATTTGTGAATCATGCTCAATCAGAAAAAATTGGTTCAAGGTTTCTTATTTTGAAAAACCTTTAAGAAACTCATGTGAAACTGTCAATTTCTTCAAGATTTCACAAACACATTTTTCAAATTTCCATAGTGTTTGTGGCCAAGGAAAATCTTGTTGAAATATATAATTATTCAATGATTTCACATATAATTAAATTGTCCATTTCATTATTGTTTTCCCCTTGACAAAACATTAAGAAAACTTTCTCTTGGCACAAGATTTTGCTGGAAAAAAATTAAAGTTTCCACTCAATTCCCTGAGGGGAAAAATTGAGCAGAAATATGTGGTTTTCAATTGATTTCTCTAGGCAAATTATTACAGTTTTCATAGAATTCTGTTGGGTGGAAAAACCCTAACAAAATTCAGGGTTTTTTAAGACTTTTCCTATGTAGAAAATCCATAGAAAATATGCTACTTCCAACAATGTTTCCTTAGAATTTCCTGATCAACATTTTTAGCATTTTCAGACACCATTTTTGTCCTCAGAAAAAACTACTAAAACTCAAGATTTTCCAACAGTTTTTCAGTTCAAATAATGCTTAGAAAATTTGGCCAAATAGCCATATTTTCTGATGGTTTTCCAACTCCAAAAATCTTGGGGTGCCTCCAGTGCTACATGCTAAAACTACATCTATGGGAACTTTGGTATTGGTAACACCAGTCTTATCTATGGAAACCTGGATGACAGGCATTTGTCCTCATTCTCAATAAGAATAACCCAAAGATTTATGAAAGGTCCATTGAGTGCATTTTGCTTGGATATAATGCAGGTTCCAAAACATATTGATCCTATTATCCCACATCTAACCTAATATATTCTTCCTATCATGTCAAGTTCCTAGAGAGTCATGAGTGACATCTCCACACACCATTATCTCATCTCTGGCTCCTCTTGATCACCATACTCTTCTACCAGGTGATCCACCATTACTAACCTCACCCTTTTCCTGTGTAGATGATCAATATCCTATCATATCCACTTCCAAGAAGACACCCCTAGCTGTACGTGCCCCAATCAGGCCCTGGCCTCCACCAGTTTTTGCTGTGGTCCCCAATGTTATTCACCACTCATCATGCATCAATGAACAGGTCCCTGATCACCCATCACACCTTGAGACAGTTGTGTGGAACTCTATTATGAGTGCTTCACATGTCCATGCTCAGCAGGAACAGCATCAACTTGCTCTTCAGGCCCCCCATGGTTGGAATGATGGTGCCTTCCCCTCACAACCTGAGAGTGGCACCCTACAAGTGTCTGACAATCCCAAAGCAGCAGAACACCCTGCTAATGTTGTCCCTGATGTCCTTTTAGCATTGCCTGCACCACTGACCCTTCCTGATCCTGAAGTTGACCCCTTTACTTGGGAAGTGGAGGGCTAGCTACCAGGAAGAGTTAACCTCTTTTAAATAAATGGGTGTCTAAGAACTCATACCATAGTCATCTGTGCCTAGAGAAACCAAATGAAAACCAAATATTTCTACTCAATTCTGCCCCTTAGAGAATTGAGTGAAAACTGTAATTTTCTTCCTGAAAAAATCTTGTACCAAGACAATGTTTTCCTAATGCTTTGTCAAGGGGAAAACCATAATAAAATTTAATTATGTGTCAAATCATTGAATAATTATATATTTCAACAAAATTTTCCTGGGTCACAAACACTATGGAAATTCAAAAAATGAGTTTGTGAAATCTGGAAGAAATTGACAATTTCCCCATGAGTTTCTTAAAGGTTTTTGCAGCTCTGAATATTTTTATTATTTTTTATCTGTGTTTAAATTTGTGTTTTATTTTCTCATGCATCAAACAACACATGATACACACATGTCAAAATATTAAGTTTAAACCTTATTTAGTTTTCTCCTTAAAGTTTAGCCTTTAAAGTTCAGTTTTTTTAAACTTTATTTAGTGTTTTCTTTAGTATAAATACTTCAGGATGTACATACATAAGAGATATTGTTCCAATGTTTGATTGACACACTCAGTTTGTCTGTCACCTTCTGGGTGATGTCTGGATGTGAAGTGTAACTTCATGTCCAAGGATTTCCTGAAGGATCTAAAGAAGTGAGATACAAACTCTGATCCTTGATCAGAAGTTACATGGGACAGAACTCCATGCTTGGAAAATACATTGATAATAAAAAGTTCCACTAACTGCACAGACATGATGGTATCATGTGTAGGGATGAAAATACCTTGTTTTGAGAATCTGTCAACAACAACTAGAATGGTGGAAAAGCCTTCGGAGTCCAGTAGGTGTTTGATGAAATCCATGGGTGTTCTGGTACCAGGTGTTATTTCAGAAGGCTGTATAGCTTGTGACACTGTGATTTGGAGTATGGACAAGTAATGCAAGATTTACAATAGTGCTTAACAAAATCTCAGAGTCCGGGCCAAGTATATTCTCTTCTTATCAATGATAGAGTCTTGTTGAACCCAAAATGTCCTGAGAGTGGATGGTCATGTTTGTACTGGAGGATCCTGAGGTGGAGGCTGTCAGAGTCCAGTACATACATATATGTGATAGGATTGTGAAGGTGTGCTTTGGTTATCAGATCTAGTGGAATTGCCAATAGAATATCTTGATGTAGTTTCTCAATGTCTATAATGATAATTCCATGGATGATGGGATATGTAGGTGAGAAAAGTCACACAGACTGATGCAGTAAGCTGCTGATTCATGAAAATGGGTTTCAAGTTATGCAGGTTTACTGTGGCATAGTTGTTGCTCCCCTCTTTAGGATAGACATACCAGCATCTAGTTAAAGTGTTGGGTTTGCTGCTGAGGTGGCCAGGTCAAAAACAGATAATCATATTAGGAGGTTGTTGTTACAATTGTGTCACAACCTGACGGTCCCTGAGGTTATCTATCGATGATTCAAGTCATAGTTCAAGTCCTCACATCGGAAACTGTCGGGTTCCCGACACTGACATATGCCTTTCATGGTGATCAAACTCCATTTACACCCCCATCAAAATATACTCATGCTATCTGGTTAAACTCTGATACATCCCTTTATTATGATGATCCATTCTACTCTATGTTTCACATATGTCTATATATACTTGTAACCCTTGGACTATTTCCTTTTCTTGTAATTCTGCTCTCGGTTATCTCATGGCCTCCAAACTAATCGTAACCTTCCTGTTCCTAGTCAAGCTTATTTGTCAATACCATTTTCCGCTCTTCTCCTAGTTAGTATTTCCTAGATGCCGAATACTTGTATATGAACCTGTTGTAGTTGTAGTTACTAGGCAATCAGAATATCAACTCAGAATACCCTCTTACATCTTTAGCAGTCTCATACTAAGTACACTACTATCTGCCTCCACATGCGCTCGCCCACTCTTGGTCTCTGACCCCTTGGCCCAACACTTGACTTATCCTTCGGTTCTGATCGGTAGTTCCACTGAGAGGTATTCATTAGGACTAGTCTCCGCCCGTCCAAAATTTAAGGACACCCGATGGATAATTGCAAGGGCACAGCACATAAGCTGAAGCCAAGTCCTTCCAATTGGTCCCCGTCGGCCTACCAACATTAGTCAGTTTTCAGTTCTTAACAGTTGTCCATAATCATTATAATATCAAATGTTTACTAATAAAAGCAAAATGCTACAAAACTCCATCTTTAAATAGCAGTATCTATTCTGAGACTATTATATTGTTAGCCACCAACCATAAGAAACAATTCTCCATATTACATCCTAAACAATTCAGAATCAATTAATAGAACCTGTTGTATATAGTTTTCCAATTTATGGAAATACTTGCTAATACTTTTGTTGTTAATTTGTTTTTTAAAAACTAAACTGTAGTTATTTCCTAGTTAAATATGTGAGATGTCATTGGAAATTTTTCATCCTATGGCCTTCTTTATTAAGGGAAACCACCTATATATTCTAGGTATGTTGAATCAAGTAGAAATCTGTTCAGATTGACAGGTCCATTCTGAAGTAATACATATGTATTTAGAGGTGCCAATGATATACATATGTATACATGGAATGGACTATCTAAAGGTATCTATTTTTTAAAAGTATTAGTGTTTCAAACTACTAATTTTTTTATTTTACTTGTGTCCAGAAAGATTCTTTAGTTTGTAATGTACGAGAGAGTTTAAAACTTTCAAAAAGTTTTAAAAACCAAATTATGTTTGAATCACATCCCAGGTGTTTAAATGACTTTTAGAGTATATTAGAATTTGGTATACTTAATAATTTTCAGATATCCTCCTTCTAGCACTACTTGTGTGTTATGTCACTTAAACTAGTCGGTCTGTATTGAGGGTTGTGCAAAAAAGGTTTTAGGGATATGCTTAGCACTGTGATACATGACAGTAACATATAAGAAGTGATGGGTAACGCAAAAGCAGCAAATGAGCAAAAACTTTTAATTTTACTAATTATGTGAAGAGATGGGAGAGACACTGCAAGTATTTATATCCAAACCATCGAAATTGACATTGCGCCGCCTGCTGTTCAGTTGTGGGTGCTGTTCATCACCAACCATCCATCGACCACGTATTCTAAAATGCATTCGGTCCCAAAAACCAAGGAGTTAATATTTTGGGAAAGTGCTAAAGCAGTGTCAAAATACATTGCCTAGCCACCATGCCATTTGCGAGATGCGTCAAGGCGTCTGTGGCCGAATGCGTAGTATGACACATGTGGAGGTATTGGATCATCGTGTGCACTGGTGAAAGTTACAGCGCAAGTCATCCTGATCTCTGAATGGGTGAAAGCGTTGGAAGCGGCAGGCTGTAGCCAATTAAGTGCTTGTTCATCTAAACTGGACAGCAGCAAGTGTGCAGATCAGACTGTCAACCCGTCATTGGCAGCATGGAATAAGGAATACCAGATGTCCCTGGGACAAACAGAACATCAAAAAAAAAACATGGAGCAAACCCCCCCCCCCCTGGTAGTATCTTCCCTTCCACTGAAGAGGAGATCAGGAAAAAATGGCAGTCCGACACTTTCTCTGTGCAAGTTCAGGAGGAACTAAAAATGCTCAAGAGGAAGAGGAGGGAGGAGTACTTGGAAGGACAGTGAAAGATGGGTAGTAGGGATAATGTCCCCTCTAAGTGGACATGGCAGGAATGGAGAAGAATGGAAGGAAGCAACAACCCTTCAGCCATTGCTCCCCCCCTGGGCCATAAGTGGACAGATTTTGCTGAGACGGACTGCAGCGATGGGGGCATGTCATGTGTTCAGAGTGTGGGACAGAAAAGCAGGAAAGGAAAGGATGGCATCACCTTCTATGATTGGGACAGAGTAGGGAGGATCAAATTACAAAACATTGCATTATGATGTGGGGATGGAGTTGAACTACCTTCCAGACCTCCCCCCAACATGGACTCCAGGAATGAATCTACCGGATGGGGCCCATCGATTTCTCATCTGACACGGAGGATGACCAACCACACTACCCCACCTACAATGACAAGTACCTCAGTGCTGACTGCCACGAAGGTTTTTTACTTCCTGACAATGTTCACTTCTTCATGAGTGACCCTAACCAGCGAAGACAATTACCAACTTCCATCAGGGTTTGGAGGGGGTATTGTCCAGCCAACCCTGCGATGCCGTCCAGCTCTACCCACCTCTCTCTACCTCCATCCATTTCTTCTGTGCCCCCACTACAGTGCTTCACACCCTTTTCAGAGCTGCCAGGAAGTCTTGAGCCACCCACCACTGACCCACCTCCTCTCCACTCTATACCATTACGTCTCTCCTCTGCAGGACCTTCCCTCATACCACCACCCTCACCTACACCCAAGCCCCCTCCTGCACTGTGGACAACCCCACCCTCCTGCATGTCACCTGACCCCCTTGTCACCACCCACACTATCCTGACACCATTGTTCTCTACGGTGTCAGACACATCCCACATTCCCCTGCCAGTTCGGAGTCCCCCACCTGCCTCTCCCTACTCACCTTGCATTTCCCTGGGGAGCCCCATTCATTAACCAAATATTACATTGATGGATGTTGACCACCCAATCCAGGAAGTCCTTGAAGAGCCTCCCCCAGTCATGGACATCTTCAAGAAACCCCCCCCAGCCACAGAGGTCTTCAAGGAACCTTCCCCAGCAATGGAAGTCTTTGAGGAGCCTCCCCCCTCAAGCAAAAAAGCAAAAGGGAAGCAGAGGACTGATGTCCAGGACAACAAGCCCCTTGCCATTGACTCCACTCTGGCCAACCCTGTTTGCAGCCCCCTGCTACAACCACCTTCTCTCCCTCCCTCTCAGGACACAGCTGATTTGGCTCGTTTCTCACAGGCAGGTTGGATGCATGTGTCAATTAACTACCCTTCCAACATTTTACTGTGGGATGCACACTAACGCGACTGGGGCAAACCTTGCGGCAACCCACATCCGTAGCACCATCAGAATACCTGCACAAGGGAGGTCAACGCAAACACAGATGCAGGTGCACATTGATATTGATTCCAGGGTATCGTGTACGGACTATGCCCAACGTGTGGTTGATTTCGCATACAATCCGCAAAGAGTCAGAGTTCGTCGTTCAAGCAGGATATGGTAGTATACAGACGGTGTATTGGTGTATTAGGTTCATCTATCTTGGGTCTGTCCAGCAGAGAGAACTACGCAATGCCGTATGTCAGCTAAGAGGCAACGTTCAAAAGATCCTTAGAGTCGTTTTATGATCCCGAACGGCACTGGATTGACAAAGAAATATCGACAAAATGACACTGGTAATTCGAGGATGAGATAGGACAGAAGGCCGAGGACGACCGCGTCGAAGCATTCCACCACGCAACGCAGACAAGGACAAGGTTTTGCAAAGGTATATTGCGGTAGTATTTGTTTATAATCTATAGTGAAACCAACCTTGCATACATCGCGCCAAATCCCACTCGTTCGACTAGCGCCGTGTGTCGTTCATACCAATGTCTATGGGATTGAGGTGATCGGTACATACAAGGGAGTGTCTTGTCGGCTCGCTGCCAAAAGCAGGTGTCCATTGATATGCATATTATCTGCAGATACAACGCACGTAATTTGTTAAAGGGCACGGGCTGTCGAGCGTACCTAGAGGAAAGAAACAGGATTGTGGTGTTGTACTCTGTGGGAAGACGTGAGTCAAATGATGTGTACAGCGTTTAATTGCAATGAAAATTTGGTGTACCAGAGACTTCACTGACGGTTTCGGGTGGTCAGACATGGAATGGGGCTATAGTGCTGATAAAGAAAGTCCTTGTGGTGTTTACGACAGGAACAGGGATGGCTGACTAACATGAAGCGTGACGCGTGCTTGTTATCATGATGGTGATTTGTCACGCTTATCGTCTCTTCACCACGTGTGGACAACTTGAACTTCAGCATCTCTCACCACCAGCAGATTTTCGGGTATGATTTCGATTGTCAAGCGTCTGAAACGAGCCTTTTGTATATACCCTTGTGAGGTGGAACCTTCAGCCTTTCCTATAACCCCCCCGCGTCCCCACGGCCAGGAATTCGGGATCAAAGAGCTTTCACCAGGTATCTCTCCGACAATCGAGTAAGCAATCAAATATCAAATATTACTGTCTACCGAGGCTTAAACTGCGGATTTAACAGCATCGTCGCCATCCACGGGTTAGATGGACATCGTGAAGTATCGTGGACCGCACACAATGGCAAACTCTGGATTCGCGATTTCTTACCCCAGGATGTACCTTCCGCTAGGATTTTGACATATGGTTATGATGCCTACACTCAGAGCACGGCTAAATCATCCGTGCAGACCTTGGATAGCCACGCAGAGAACTTTCTTGTGCGCTTGGCTGCATTCAGAGGGACTTCAGATACTACAGTTTGTATACTTTTTATGTGGCGAGTTTGTCGTTTCCTCATAGGAGATGCTTCAGAAACGGCCTATAATTTTTATTGCCCACAGCATTGGAGGCATTATTCTCAAACACGTAGGTTGATTTCTGTAATAATAAGTGTCTGGCTGTAATTTAATGTTGATACCTCTCAGGCTTTGATACAAGCCAATCAGGCCCATAGAGGACACCTCGTTGAGCACAAATGGATTGCTTTGTCTACATATGGCATTCTATTCCTCGGCACACCACATCAAGGCACTACTGCCATGACCAACCCTGCTAATCAATTGCTGAAACTTGCATCGCCGTCCAGCAAAAATAATAACATATTGTTGAAACACTTGACTTCCAACTCTGAGTGGTTGCAGCAGCAATTGTCTTTTTATAATCCAATTAGTGCAAATTTCCGCACCACATTCTTTTATGAAACTTTGCCGACTATTCTGCCTGATAAGAGTTTTCAAATTGTGGGTTTCCATATCCTTATGGCCATGTACAAAATTATAGTGCTCTTCCCAGATTGTTCCCAAATTTTCCGCGGTAATCCCAGGTGCAGTTGATATGGAGGTTGTAGGTATGTCTAAAGATCACAATGGAATGACCAAACTTCCATCTCAACGTGATGATGACTTCATTGTCATACTATCCACGATACAAAATATGATCAAAAATGCCTTATTGATGGTACAACGCCAGTGGTTTAAGTTTGACCACATTGGTAAGGAACATGTACAAAATATTTTGTATATCAAGCCATTGATATTATTTGACAAACAGAGGTGGAGTGCACAGGAGTGACGTACAATGCTGAACTACGCCCTAGTCCGAGATTTATAGGGCAGGAGAAATATCTCACAACACTAAAGAATTTTTTTGCTCCAGGCAATTCCCAATCATGGAGGCATTTCCTTTTATATGGGATGGCAGGAGTTGGTAAAACTCAAATATGTTTAAAATTCATTGAAGAGATCTTGGACAATGACCAGTAAGCTGTCTGATGCTTTATTGGGTGGGTTGATAAGATCTGATTAATAAAATCAGTGACTATTTCAGAATTATCTGGATTGATGCCACAGATATAGTGTCACTAGAAAATAGCTTTTCCAAGATTGCAGATGAACCTGAAGCTAAAGCAATAGATCTCAAAAGATCTAGTGATACAATTCTGACATGGCTTGCTCACAATAGAAAAAAGTGGCTCCTTGTTTTTGATAATGCTGATGGTATGGATGGTGAAATCCTCAAATATTTGGACAAAATCAGGTCAATTCACACCTTGATTACAAGCCGGAGTCCTGTATTGAGCACTCATGTGACATCATATCTTGAAATTCTACCAATGGATCAGGATAATGCTGTTTCCCTGTTTCAGACTGCAGCAAGACTTTCAAAAGATTCTAATACTACAATGATTACACTATCAAAACATATTGTAGAAGCCTTGGGGTCTCTGCCCCTTGCTGTGGATATTGCAGGAGCAACAATATCTGCTGGATTATGCACACTCCAAGATTATTTGAAAATGTATCAAATACAGGCAGCAAACTTGCTGGATGTTAATCATCCTTCTCTGAAAGGAGCATCACAATACAACCACACTATGTATAGTGCTTTGAATGTCTCATATAATCTCATTGAAACATCAGCAACCTTTCATAAAACTGCACAGAATGCTCTATTCATTCTCAAAGTGTTAGGTTTCTTTCACCATCAAAATGTCATGGAAACAATATTCAAACAAGCTGCAGAGGCAGTCCCCCCAATCATCTATGATGAACAATTGCAAACTACAACATCTGATCTTCCTACTCATTTACTTAAATGCAATGAGGATGGGGAATGGTCAAATATAGAGTTTAGACAGGCAATGCAAGTTCTATGTGATTGTTCCCTGTTATCCAAAGGTGGTGTTACATGGGGGTCACTTCACTGGACAATGCATCCTGTGACTCATGTATGGAGTAGGGATAAAGCTTTTCAAAGAGAAGATTTGCTTTACATACACACAGCAAGAGCTATTCTGATAGCTTCTATCCCATTTGGAACTGATGTGGAGGATATTATACAGCGAAGGAAGCTTCTGCTCCACATTGAGGTATTTAGAAGCAAAAGTTGTGGCAGGGTCAATACAGATGTGTATTATGATGACATGTATAACAGGTTTTCCAGTGTTTTAGGAGAACTTGGTCACTGGAAAACTGCAGAGAATATGCAGGAAGTCTTGATGATGAAAAGAGAGACAATTCTGGGTGCAGAGCACTCTCAAACTCTGGCAGCTAAGAACACTTTGGCAATCACCTACTGTGATCTGGGAAGGTACAAGCAGGCAGAGATGCTCCAGCTGCAAGTTTTGAAAATCCAGCAGCAAATACTAGGTCCAGAGCACTTGAACACTGTGAAAACCAAAGCCAGTTTAGCAGTGACTTACTGTCATCTGGGAAGGTACAAGGAAGCAGAGGTGCTTGAGGTTCAGGTTTTGGAAGCCAAGCAGCACATACTAGGTCTAGAACATCCTTCCACTGTGGAGGCCAAGGCCAATTTAGCAAGTACTTATCGGGACCTGGGAAGACACAAGGAGGCAGAAGTGCTCAAGCTTCAGGTTTTGGAAACCTTACAGAAAACATTAGGCCCAGATCATCTTTCTACTGTGCAGGCCAAAGCCAATTTGGCAAGTACCTACTGTGATCTGGGAAGGCCAAAGGAGGCAGAAGTGCTTGAGTGTCAGGTTTTGGAAGCCAAGCAAAACATGCTAGGTCCAGAACATCCTTCCACTGTGGGGGCCAAGGCCAATTTAGCAAGTACCTACCAGGACCTGGGAAGACACAAGGAAGCAGAAGTGCTCCAGCTTCAGGTTTTGGAAGCCTATCAGCAAACATTAGGCCCAGATCATCTTTCTACTGTGCAGGCCAAAGCCAATTTGGCAAGTACCTACTGTGATCTGGGAAGGCCAAAGGAGGCAGAAGTGCTTGAGTGTCAGGTTTTGGAAGCCAAGCAGCACATACTAGGTCTAGAACATCCTTCCACTGTGGAGGCCAAGGCCAATTTAGCAAGTACCTACCAGGACCTGGGAAGACACAAGGAGGCAGAAGTGCTCAAACTTCAGGTTTTTGAAACCTTACAGAAAACATTAGGCCCAGATCATCTTTCTACTGTGCAGACCAAAGCCAATTTGGCAAGTACCTACTGTGATCTGGGAAGGCCAAAGGAGGCAGAAGTGCTTCACCTTCAGGTTTTGGAAGCCAAGCAGAACATACTAGGTCCAGAACATCCTTCCACTGTGGAGGCCAAGGCCAATTTAGCAAGGACCTACCGGGATCTGGGAAGACACAAGGAGGCAGAAGTGCTCAAGCTTCAGGTTTTGGAAACCTTACAGAAAACATTAGGCCCAGATCATCTTTCTACTGTGCAGGCCAAAGCCAATTTGGCAAGTACCTACTGTGATTTGGGAAGGCCAAAGGAGGCAGAAGTGCTTGAGTGTCAGGTTTTGGAAGCCAAGCAAAACATGCTAGGTCCAGAACATCCTTCGACTGTGGAGGCCAAGGCCAATTTAGCAAGTACCTACCAGGACCTGAGAAGACACAAGGAGGCAGAAGTGCTCAAACTTCAGGTTTTGGAAGCCTATCAGCAAACATTAGGCCCAGATCATCTTTCTACTGTGCAGGCCAAAGCCAATTTGGCAAGTACCTACTGTGATTTGGGAAGGCCAAAGGAGGCAGAAGTGCTTGAGTGTCAGGTTTTGGAAGCCAAGCAGCACATACTAGGTCTAGAACATCCTTCCACTGTGGAGGCCAAGGCCAATTTAGCAAGTACCTACCAGGACCTGGGAAGACACAAGGAGGCAGAAGTGCTCCAGCTTCAGGTTTTGGAAGTCTATCAGCAAAAATTAGGCCCAGATCATCTTTCTACTGTGCAGGCCAAAGCCAATTTGGCAAGTACCTACTGTGATTTGGGAAGGCCTAAGGAGGCAGAAGTGCTTGACCTTCAGGTTTTGGAAGCTAAGCAAAACATACTAGGTCTAGAACATCCTTCCACTGTGGAGGCCACAGCCAATTTAGCAAGTTCCTACCAGGACCTGGGAAGACACAAGGAGGCAGAAGTGCTCAAGCTTCAGGTTTTGGAAACCTTACAGAAAATGTTAGGCCCAGATCATCTTTCTACTGTGCAGACCAAAGCCAATTTGGCAAGTACCTACTGTGATCTGGGAAGGCCAAAGGAGGCAGAAGTGCTTCACCTTCAGGTTTTGGAAGCAAAGCAGAACATGCTAGGTCCAGAACATCCTTCCACTGTGGGGGCCAAGGCCAATTTACAGTGACTCACAAAACCTTTCCAATGTTTGGAGTTTGCATATTGGCAAACTGCTACCAGGGGAGAAAAAATAGTAGAAAATATCAAAAATTCACACTAGATAGCTAAACATGTATAGAATCGTGGCCTACAATATTATTACATAATATGTATTTTTGGGCATGCTAAAAATAGTTTAGTCAGGCCTGCCCATTGGAAAGGTTTTGTGGCTGATGATTATGATGCAATATATGCTATATTTTAATACTTGGTATACCCTCCCTTGGCCTTTATGACTGCCTCAGCCCTCCTTGGCATGCTTTCAATTAACATCTGACACTCAGAAGCTGGTATATCTTCCCACTCCTTCTCTATCCTCTCCCACAACTCCAGAATCCCACTTGGTGCAGTGGCATACTGTCCCAGCTTTCTCTTCAAGTAATCCTATAGATGCTCAATTGGATTGAGGTCTGGGGATTGGGCAGGCCATGGTAGGTCAGTCATTCCATTATTTTCAAACCATTCCTTTGCCTTTTTGCAGGTATATTTTGGATCATTATCCTGCTGAAAGATGATTTTAGCAGGGTCCACCTGGTAATACCTGATGCTGTTTGGAGGTCTTCATCCAAGATGCTCCTGTGAAGTTCCCCATCCATTCTACCCTCAATCCTGGTGGCATACCCCACACCCTCCCACATGAAGCACCCCCAAACCATGACTGATCCTCCACCAAACTTCACTGTCCCTTGAACAAGCCTCTCATTCAGGCCTTCCCCAGTCTTTTTCCATGCCCATTTCCTCCCATCTGAGCCAAGGCGATTTATTTTAGTCTCATCAGACCACACAACCCCCCTCCAGTCATCTAAAGTCCAGTGCTGGTGGGCCAAAGCAAAGTCAAGCCTCTCCTTCATATGTCTCTTGGACAAAAGTGGCTTCTTCTTCTTCACAACTGCTTTCATCCCTGCTTTCTTCAAGCTCCTCCAAACTGTCTCAGCTGAAATAGGGTTGTTGGTGATGGTCTGAAGTTTCTGGGCTATGTCCACTGCAGTTTCAGCCTTTCCAGATGTGATTAGATGGACTGCATGACAGATGTTGGTAGCAGAGAGCTTCTTGGGACGACCTCCAGTTGATTTGGGAAGGGTAGGAAGGTGCTTAGAGTGAAGTCTGGAGATAGTACCAATGCCAAAACCAGTGATTGAGGCAATGGATGGAGTGGAATGGCCAGCTTCAAGTAGAGAGATAATATATTGTTGTTGAGCAGCAGAGAGGGAGTGCATGATGGATTGCTGGCAATGTGAAGAGACAGTAATATCAAAATTGACTATAGATCAACAAGTCATGTGACTATATTGAATAGAATCAACAAAGACATGTGATTTGGCCAGTTTATATTGTATATATTGTATCAAAATCATCAGCCACAAAACCTTTCCAATGAGGCCTGATTAAACTATTTGTAGCATACCCAAAAATGCATATTATGTAATAATACTCTAGACCATGATTCTATACATGTTTAGCTATCCAGTGTGAATTTTTGAAATTCTTTGCTATTTTCCCTCCCCTGGTAGCAGTCTGCCAATATGCAAACTCCAAACATTGGAAAGGTTTTGTGAGTCACTGTAGCAAGGACCTACCAGGATCTGGGAAGACACAAGGAGGCAGAAGTGCTCCAGCTTCAGGTTTTGGAAGCCTATCAGCAAACATTAGGCCCAGAGCATCTTTCTACTGTGGAGGCCAAGGCCAATTTGGCAGGCACCTACTGTGATCTGGGAAGGCCACAGGAGGCAGAAGTGCTTGCTCTTCAGGTTTTGGAAGTCAAGCAGAACCTCCTAGGTCCAGACCACCCTTCCACTGTGGAGGCCAAGGCCAATTTAACAAGTATCTACTGTGCTCTAGGAAAGCCAAAAGAGGCAGAGGTGCTTGAGCTTCAGGTTTTAGAAGCCAAGCAACACATACTTGGTGCAGAACACCCTTCCACTGTGCAGGCCAAGGCTAATTTAAAAAACATCTACTGTGATCTAGGAAAGTGAAAAGAGGCAGAGGTGTTTGAGCTTCAGGTATTGGAAGCTTATTACCAAATATTAGGCCCAGTGCACCTTTCTACTTTGCAGGCCAAGGCCAATTTTTCAAGCACCTACTGTGATCTGGGAAGGCAAAAAGAAGCAGAATTTCTTAAAATTTAGGTTTTGGAAGCCAAGCAGCACATACATAGGTATACTAGTTGATGTACATGTAAATAGCACATAAGTTATTCATTCACATAGAGGATAACCAAAATTATTTAAAATTATTTACTTACTCAAGTGTATATTTTGATATTTTTTATTTTTTTGACATATAATTAACATCTCATTCAGATCTGGTCTGTGAGGCAATACTCTGGACAATGGTGGAATATGAATATTTATCCTGCACCTGATAAAATTTAGTCAAACAACCATTTGTAGATTATCCCTTTGGAATAAATCCCACAACATAGATTGGTAGGCTAGATAGTTCTGGTCAATTTCTGAATGAAACAAAGTTAAATTATATTAACTATTTTTAGAAGCCAAATCTGCATAACAGAGAATACATCCTATCCCAATGATTTGGTCATAACCCAAATAATCTTGTTTAACCATGACTTTTCTGCATATTTTAAAAGGGCATCCATGTCTTTATGAAAAGAATTTGATGTATTGAAATATAAACTTGTAGAATATGTAGTCATAGCCAGTGTCCATTAAGTATAAGATCAATTCTGACAATACTTCAACTCAACTTTCTCCTGACTTTCCTTCAACTTTCTTTTGACACTATTCCACTCAATTTCTGACTGAACTTCCAACTTGTCTCACTCTGATATCATTCGTGATTTCATTCTTGTGTCATAAGGTAGTCATTTATTTATACTACAAGCATACAAAGCCAATGAAAGGAATGAGGGCAGTCAGTTGAAAATCTGTAGCATAGTCCATATCCTTGCAGTTGTATTATAAATTTGAGTTTCATTCATGATGGTTTTGAGATATCTTTTGTGAGCCCTTTGTGTTCTATTGTAGCCTCATGTCAGGACTGGGAAACCTACCAGAACCTGGAACTCATCCAATAAGTATTTAACTTTCTTTATCACACAAACTAACCACTGGACTCTGCCTGGATAACCCAGACCCCATTCTGTACATGTTGATCTCTCTGTATTGTATGAATGATGCACTGAACCCTGCCCAGACATTCTGGACCCCCTTGTTCCCAATCCATCTTTGCCCATTTGTCATCTGGTTCAGTTACCACCATGTTTCCCTATTTGTTTGAGATCTGGTTTATTATGTTATTGTACTCTTGATATGTATGTCTTTTTGTAAGTTAGTAGTACAATAATCTACTAGTCTATATAGCCCAGTAGTTAATTGTACATAGAATTTGATCAGAAAATCGACGTAGTAGTTTCTACTTGTCTTTTGCTCTTTGTGTATTCTCAGAACCCACAGGATTCTTGTCCACTCCTGCCTGAAATTGGACAATGCGATCTGTGAAGGTGCAGCACATAAGCTGAAGCTGAGTCCTTTCCCAGACCCTCTGTGGGTTTCTCTGGAGACCCACCCATGAGCCCTGTGGTTAACAGTATTTTCTGATCAAATCTTGCAGATTTTCACCACCATGCCTCCAAGGAAGAAACCATATGAACAACTAGAGCCCACTCCACTCCAGTCACCACTCATTTTGTATACCAGCCAGACATCCAGACACAACCTGGACACCATGGATGAATCCCACTTTGAAGAAATACTGGAGAATCCAGATGCTTCTGAGCATGAGGAAGAGTCCACAGACAGCCCCCCAACAAGGGCAATGGTGTCAAAATCCCCCAACTATGGAATGACTGCATGCCAAGGACCCCCACTTCTGAATTTTTAGTAGGTACAATAGATAAATTCATGACTCACCTACTCAAAGAATGGAAGAAGAAAGAACAGGAACCTCCACAGTCAAAGGTCAATGCACCAGAACCCTCCACAGGTTCCAACTCCAACAAACTCTCCACTTTCCTCATGCAATGTCACTTCAATTTCTGTGATCAACCTGCTGCATTCTCCACAGACTCCTGAAAAGTCAACTACACACTCTCTTACCTCTCAGGAGCTGCATTGAAATGGTTTGAACTGGCTTTTAGTGGACTTACCAAGGAAGAGCCAATTGTCAAGTGTGAGAGGTACTGCGAAATATACTCCAAAGACGAGCCCACACTATATTTCTATTATTATTTCCATTTCTCTCTCTATTTTATTATATGCATATATTTAGTTTGACAACCTATGCATTCAGTACATAGACTCTTGTGGGCACATACACATCAGACCTATGTATTCTAGCACCTATAGTTAGAACTCAGACACTTTTTACCCTGTAACCACAACTTGCCCAGACACCCACTTAGTGTCCTGCAAGTTGTGATTGGGGTATCATCTCGACCATCACTACCAGTGCAATCACAGTTTTGAACTACACTAGTCGAAACTCGAACTGTTATCTCGATCCATGTGGACTATATCTGTGCTACCCTGTTTATTCGACTCTCTCGTTATTTCCTTAAAACACTCGAGCAGTCGCTCAGAATCGTACTTCAAAGTCGATTCTCTTTCATTTGTCTTAGCTATCTATTCTACTTAGGAGGTTGTCCATAATCATTATAATATCAAATGTTTACTAATAAAAGCAAAATTGCTACAAAACTCCATCTTTAAATAGCAGTATCTATTCTGAGACTATTATATTGTTAGCCACCAACCATAAGAAACAATTTTCCATATTACATCCTAAACAATTCAGAATCAATTAATAGAACCTGTTGTATATAGTTTTCCAATTTATGTAAATACTTGCTAATACTTTTGTTGTTAATTTGTTTTTTAAAAACTAAACTGTAGCTATTTCCTAGTAAGATATGTGAGATGTCATTGGAAATTTTTCATCTTATGGCCTTCTTTATTAAATGAAACCACATATATATTCTAGGTATGTTAAATCAAGTAGAAATCTATTCAGATTGACAGATCCATTCCAAAGTAATACATATGTATTTAGAGGTACCAATGATATACATATGCATGGAATGGACTATCTAAAGGTATCTATTTTTTAAAAGTATTAGTGTTTCAAACTACTAATTTTTTTCATTGTCTATCATGTCCAGAAAGATTCTTTAGTTTGTAATGTATGAGAGAGTTTAAGACTTTTTGAAAGCTTTAAAAACCAAATTATGTTTGAATCACATCCCAGATGTTTAAATGACCTTTAGAGTATATTTGAATTTGGTATACTTAATAGCTTTCAGATATCCTCCTTAAGACAGCTAATCCTCTCAACCATATTGAACTAGATAGTCAATACATCATCATGTTGTACCTAAACGGTCGATATTCTTCGTATGTAGAACAGTTAGAACTTCCACCACTCTTCACACTGGTGATCTGGGCCGGACCACTCTTTCCCATGAAGAAAATGTTACTGTTCGACTATTAATTCCTAAGCATGCAAATGACCATGGGTAAGAACCAAACACCGAGATCTTCAACAACCCCAAGTAGTTCAACACCTCATCAAAGACCTGCTAGTCTGGAACCATCCTGTAATGTCACCATGAGGAAGTCTTCATTGACTTTTCAAAGATCAGCCCCTCCTGAGGATTCCTCCAGAGTAGCAGCTGGACCATCAATGAATACCCTCCCCAATCTGCCTGAGGAATGTTCACCAACTGGGCAGTTGAGCACCCCTGGAGCTAATGTTGAGCCTACCCGAGCACCCGAGCCCATTCTCGCATTCCCACCAAGACAGGTTATCCTTAAGCAGTTCCTTGGGGGTCATATGGTTTATGCTGAGCCTATCAACATGAAGTGGGACACGTACTACACCGATTGAATCTCCACTGATCAGCTTACTCCTTTTGTGGAGAAGTATGAAACAGATTACCCTTCTTTAATGGTGATGGTAGCAGTCTGGTTAGGTCATTATCAGGCCATCTTATCAGCGCGGGACTTATTCACGCAACCAGGAAACCTTGAGGATCTGACCCGCTCGATTCCCAAATGGTCGATTGATGTTACATCCATTATGGAAGGGGGAAGAACGGTTTTTAAACAGGAAGTGTTCTCTTTATTCCTTGAAGTGCTTCATACACACGATGACACCCTGCAAATCCTTCATGTCATACTCAGTGGGGATCACATCATGCCCAAGGTTGACTACCAGTATATGTACATGCAAATGCTGGAGGAGTCTCTTAACGGAGTCACACCAAAATGTATCATTTGTGTACTTTACTCTAAGGTGCCGGTTGAAGTGAAATCAGAGAAGACTTGATAAAATGGTTTTGGAGGTGCTTCACCTTTATAATAATTTGATTCAAGTGCCCAATTCACCTCTCTCCACGACTAATTTGTTCGTTCGCAACCTAAATGGGTCTCCCGATACTTGTTTCCTCCATTCACTCAATTGTCCTGTTGTTTTGGTGGATTTCCCATTGGATATGAGGACAGAAGTGATAGATCACCTTCAGGAAAAAAGTATTGAAGTCTGCGCTCCTTTCCATCAGCCTCAGCTGTGTCAGCTTTTAAATATGACTGAAATTGAGAGATGAATCGCAACAGAACCCAGCCCCATGCCCCATCAGGAGATTCATTGCTCTCATGTGTTCGAAAGAACTTCGGATAGCCCCAACTTCGTTGATGAACAGCCCACGGTTAGGAATTGATCGGTCGCCAACAAGGGTCGACCCTCCTTCTCTACTGCATTCAATGAGGGTATAGCTGGTCAGGTCACTGGTCAAGGATTGCTGAATCCAGACGATCCCTGCCATTCTCTGCCAATCGCCTCGAATCCTTTTCTGCCACTAGGAGGACCCCCTAGCAGTTCATCTGGGAGCTCGATTAATTCAGACTATGGAGGGAATTCAGGATGTGGGGGGCATCACAGTGGAGTATCTAACTCCCCCTTTCAAAATCTGATGCAGCCTCAAGCCAGCGCGTTTATCAATGACTTACCTAAGGATAAGAAGATTGCTCTTAACACCAACAACATCAAGATAAAATGGTCTGACCTTCCTGAATATGATGGAACTCAATCCAAGGCTTTGGACTACATCATGGATATCATGAGTCTCTTGGACGTATCAGACTCCATGAGCATGTTGTTAGGAGTTGCTCTGCCAAGACGACTCACTGGCAATGCTAAGGTCTGGTGGAGCACCCTGGACCATGAACATCACACTGAATTCAGTCGATCTCACAGGTCATTCCTTTGGGGCATCATAGAGGGATTACTTGGAACTCGTTGGCACGAATCCTTAGCCTTGGAATGGGAAGCCATGAAATTTTGACAAGTTGGCCACAATCGTGAGACACCTGATCACTACATTCAATGGAGAATTAAACATTATCAATTCCTGTATGGGTTCCACCAAAATCAAAAGGATAAAATGTGCAGACTCATCCTGACACTGCCTATGGAATGGCTTTACCTTCTACAAGGACAACCCATCGATGACATCATGAGCTTGCAGACTTATGCTAACAATCTACAAGAGGCTCTGATTAATGCTTGGGTCCAAACACATTGAGAGCGTTATAAATTTCAGAAGCCCAGAGTCATGATCACCAAACAGGAAGAGTCAGGTCCCTGGCATGAGGGAGAACACTCTAGAGGCATTGACCCCACTAATCGTGGTCATGTCCTTCTCAGTGAAGCCGAAGATAAAACTGTCCCTAGGAGATCTAACATGAAACAGGGTAAGAAACATGGCAAGTTCTTTTTCGAATGAAGTGACAAGAAAAGTGTTGCTGAACCCCCGAAGGAGTGCTGGATTTGCGGGAGTTTGGAGCATTTTAAGATTGACTGCCACGGGTCAGAGGATGACATCATTTTAGACACGAGTACACCTTCAAATGAGAATGAAGCATCACAAGTCTATGTTTCTATATCAGACTGTGATTTCCTCGAGAAAGGAGACTGGCTGGATGCTCATCATCAGAACCAAAAAGGTCTGACTGAGACGGGAGCCTTATTGCAATCTGAGCCTCCTACCATTGAGGAAATCGTTGACGAGGAAGTATTTGCAAACCAATCTAAGGAAATAAGTCAGACCTACATTATAGAAGACCCCTCTGAGTTAGAGGGATCAGAGGAGGAGAACTTCCCCTTCGACCCAGGACAGTTACCCAACCTAATTCCTTGTGAGGAGTCAGACTCTGAAGTGGACGACTCTGTTCCAAACGCTACACCTGAGGTACCTAGATTGATTCTACCAGGGAGGGGCAGGGTCTATCCCAGCCAGTTCCTCCAAAGAGCCGCAGCCTTTAGCCTTCTTGATTAGCAAGATTCCCCTTGAGGAACAAACCAACGACTCACCTGAATTGACTTCCAAACCAGACAAAGGGGTGGATACTGAAAGAGTCACACGAGCCCTACAGGATTGTACTATAGAACTGGAATCAGCTCAATTAGTACCAATCTATGTTGGAGATCTTATCAGTGACCAATGGATAGTTGAGGGAGTCATCTTGCAGAATGATGATGGAAGTATACTAGCCGCTCCCACCACTGCCATCTCTAGGGAACACGCTGCAATGCCTCTCGCTAATCCCTCTCTGACACCAAGAATCATTAGGTGAGGGGAAACCATTGGATTAATTCATGATGCAAACAAATGGGCTGAGATGCCTAGATCTTCAACTGAGAAGGAATCAATGCAGTCAATGGCAACCAAGATCACTCACCTCATAGAGAACCTATCAAGAATAGAAGAGGAGTGTGTCCTTAACCCTCGACCTTCCAGACAGTCTCCAGAATGGGAACTCACAGTTGATTTCGACCCAGTGGGCCCTAAAATGTCAGAGGTTGCCACCACGGAAACCTTTCATTCAGAGGACTTACATAAGTTGGTTAACTTAGGACCTGACATTCCTACTGACGTCTCCTCTCGCTTGGAGTCGGTCTTGACTAAGAATGTCCAAGCCTTTGGAGTAGACAGGCATTTAGGACAAGTAGATGTTAAAGTCAGTGTCCCATTGAAAGAAGGCACGCAACCTATTTAGATGCCAATGTTTCCAACTTCCCCAGCCAATAGGAAGGTCATTGATGAACAAATGGATACCTGGTTTCAACAGGGAGTAATCGAACCGTCGAAGAGTCCTTGGGGGGTGCCAGCCTTTGTCATCTATTGCAAGGGGAAACTGCGAGTGGTGATTGACTATAGGAAGTTGAACAGCCTAACAGTTCCTGATGAATTCCCATTGCCACACCAGTCTGAAATCATGCAAGCGCTTTCAGGATCCAACATCCTATCTTCCTTTGATGTGTTAGCTGGCTTTACCCAACTCGAAATGTTAGAAGAAGACAAACTGAAGACTGCCTTCAGATCCCACCGAGGACTGTGGCAATTCAGGAGAATGCCCTTTGGACTCTGTAATGGACCCTCTATATTCCAGAGAATTATGCAAACTGTACTCACACCTTACTTATGGATATTCTGCCTAGTTTATATTGATGACATCATAATCATTTCTAAGACATGGGACAATCATTTAGAGCATTTAGACCAGGTCGTACGAGCCATAATTGCAGTGGGAATCACCCTCTGACCAAAAAAGTACTATGTTGGGTATAACTCAATTCTATTACTAGGACATAAGGTGTCTAGACTCGGTTTTCTGACCCATCAAGAAAAGGTTGCTGCCATACTAGAACTAGCTACACCTACCAAGATAGCAGATCTTCAATGCTTCCTCAGGATGGTTCTGTACTTCTCCACTTACATACCATTTTATTCCTGGATGGTTGCTCCACTCTTCAACCTCCTAAAGAAAGGAGTCCATTGGACTTGGGGTTCCAAACATGCCAGAGCTTTTGAAGACATCAAAGTTGTGTTGAGCTCTGCTCCAGTATTCGGACACCCCACAAGTGGCATGCCTTATCGGCTATACACAGATGCTTCGGACTTTGCACTGGGATGTTGTCTCCAACAAATACAGAAAATGATGCTCAAGGATCTAAAAGACACCAAAATCTACACCCAAGCAAGATCAGCCTTCAATCAATCTCAAGATGTGCCCATTTTCATCACTCGTTGTAAAACCAAGGAGCTGGAATTCACTTGGACAGATTCCTGGGCCTCAGATTTTGATGATACCAGTGTCACCATTGAGGGTGTCATCACCTATTGGAGCTGCACACTCAAGAAAGCAGAATGTAACTACTCAGCCACGGAGTGAGAGGCATTAGCTGCTAAGGAGGGACTATTCCATTTCCAGCCCTTTATTGAAGGAGAACATATACAGTACTTCTGAGCACTGACCATGTGGCATTGCAATGGGCCAGATCTTATGAGAACACCAATCATCGACTGCCACATGGGGGGTGGTACGTATATGCTGCATACCCTGGTCTGGAAATCCTACATTGAGCGGGACAAATACATAGCAATGTTGACCCACTGTGTAGACTCCCTCAAGTACCTGACTGTACTAGTCCTGCAAGAGACGACCTTTTACCAATCGTAGCAGATTCTTACAACCAGAATGACAATGAGACATTATGGGAGAACAATGATTGGAACCATGGAAGAGGTCCCCCAAATGAAATGGGATCTGCACAACCTCCCCAGAAATGATGAAATTGACGAGGCAAACTTTACTCTCTTGAATCCCCAATTGCTTATAGAAATTGATGAGAATTACACTAAGGAACTTCATGACAGATATCAGAAAGATCCCACCTTCAGAAATCACTACGCTGCCAATGCCATTTCCCCAAACCTCGTAGCTACCCCTTTGCACTATTTCATCAGCAAGAATAAGCTATTGTTCTTTTGAGATTTGGACTGGAAAAGTCGAATCTGCATACCTAGCAGCATGACATCAACCATACTCAAATTGATACACAACAATCCCTTCAAAGGAGCTCATGCAGGCAGTCACAGACTTTTTCAGCTGATGAAGGACTGGTTTTTCTGGCCGAGGATGTTGCAGGACTGCATGGTGTATGCTCGCAGCTGTGACATATTCCAGAAAACTAAGGTTGATCATTCCGCTCGACAAGGAGCTCTTTGACCTGCAGAAGTACCCTGAAGGCCATTTGAGGCCATCTCAATGGACCTGATTACTGGATTTCCACCTTCTGCAGAGGGTGCTTACTCCACCATCTTTGTCACTGTGGATAAACTCATGTGTTTCTTAAGTTGTGAGCCCACAACCTTGGATTTATCCACAGAAGGATTTGGGTGAATTTTTGTGAATAAAGTAGCCACTCCCTTTGGCTTACCCTCAAGGATAATCTGTGATTGAGACAAGAGATGGACCTGTAGGTTCTGGAGAGAGGTCTGCAAGGTATACGGAAGCACCCTCATGGTATCCTCGTCCCATCATCCTCAAACTGATGGTCAAATGGAGAATGCCAATGCTATCGTTGAGCAAATGCTCAGAGCATACTGTGCTTCTTCAAAAGAGGAATGGTCTAAATGGACTCAAGTGGTGGCCCATACCTACAATTTGATGGTTCAGAGTTCAATGAGCTATGCACTGGCCTTTTTGCTGATGGGATACTTATTGAGAGGAATGTCTCGCTGCCTAGGAGGGGATGACCCTGTGGTTCCAAGAAAATTGTCAGATAGCCCCTTCACCGCCCAATGGATCTTAGAACTGGAGAACCATTGACAGGTGGCATGAGATTCGATTGCAGAAGCACAAGAAAGGCAAGCTCACAGCTACAATAAGAAAAGGAGATTGGTGGAAGATATCTCAGAAGGAGATTATGTTCTAATCAATCCTCATTCTCTCGAGCTTGTCGAAGCCAAAGGACCTGGGAGGAAACTACAAAGACGGATAGGACCATTTGAAGTCTTGGAGAAGATCAATCCTCAACTCTTTTGACTCCGCATTCCCTCAGAATATCAAATACATCCTGTGATCAACCGAGACCCTCTTAAAAAGTACCATTTCTCCCCCAAGGAATTCCAATCAAGGGCACTACTTGAAAACCCTTGGGAACTAGACCGTAATGATGAGGAGTACAAAGTAGAGGCTATAGTGACACAAAGCATTGAAATTGACTCCTTTTCGAAGTTTGATGGAAAGGATTATTAGAGTAAACTGCAAGCCTGGGGAGCAAGTTGAATGACTCTCTATGTAGGGCAGAGAATGCAACTTAGATAGAGCGGTGTAGAGATAAACCGATGCTATAACTAGGCTTCCAGATGAGGTTCTACTCTCATCTGGAACGAACTATATACTAGAATACATGGTCTGTGCACTGGTCTGTGCACTATGGCGTGCTACGGATCTAGTGAACCTAAACTATATATACTATCACATGGTATGAACCGGTCCGAAATATGCAATCACAAGACGAGTTATGATATTATACTTATGGTATATTATCATAACCTAATACCTTCTCCTAATCGAGTATCACGTTTGTCAGACGTAAGATACGACGGTTATTTCTTTTTTGAGGAGGAGGGTTTAGCCGGGGTAGTCAGGGTAGCTTTCGCCTTAGTCTGACGGGCCCGATCTCGTTTTGATTGCGCCGTCCTGCGTCGTAGCTCAGCAGCTTCGGCAAGATGCGCGAAGTCTGGTGGAGAGGCGAGGTAAGGAAGGAGATGGGGCTGGGCGGGGAGGTTTGTGTAACGTGGGAGCGTGGCAACACGACTACGCTGCTTATTGTTAGCAGCAATCCTTCGTCTAACAGCCGCGGGGTTTTTTGAACGACAGGCCGAAGCTTGATGTCCTTTGGCAGAGCACTTCGTACACTTAGTGGGTACGGAGGCTTGCTTTGCTTGCGCGATGTTGGCCGTCGCAAGATTTACAGACTGCACGGAGGCAGTTTGTATGAAACCGACTAATGCTGTGGCCACTTCAATTACGAATGTCCAGATCAACGTTATGGCAGTTGTTATGTATTTCTAAGTTTTTTTCAATTTTTTAAACAATTTCCCCTAACAAATTGCGAAAACAAATATTCAAATGTAATTATATTGCGACGATTAAATTGTACAATATTTGTTTGATATATCTTGAATTTATACAATTTATTTTGTATTTGTATCTAATATATTAAGCAAATTATTGAATTTCTACTTTTTATTCTTTTTTGATTAATATGTCGGCGACTCAGCGCTTATTCACAACGCGCGAGTAATCATGTGACATTCACATGATATTTCAAACTCCGACGCTGACAAAACGCGATTTGAAATACTCGCGCATTATCAAGGTGAAATATATATATTTTTATATTATTATAATAAAATATTATATTTATAACTAATTAAAAGTAAATATAATAATTATATAATAATATAAAACCGGCCTGGCGTTTATTACACGGCGCGCGGGAAAATCGTCACAACGAGTGACAACCGTCATAACAGGTGACAGTTGTCACAAGGGCGCGCGACGGTCACAGAGGCGCGCGACGGTCACAGAGACGCGCGACGGTCACAGAGGCGCGCGACGGTCACAGAGGCGCGCGACGGTCACAGAGACGCGCGACGGTCACAGAGGCGCGCGACGGTCACAGAGGCGCGCGACGGTCACAGAGGCGCGCGACTGTCACAACACGTGACAGTCACAAGACGCGAAGGGTGTCATGCGCGCGCACAGGCGCGAGAGCATTATGTCATCATATATGCTACTGCAACAAAAACAGGAAACTCTCTGGAACATTCCAGTGGCTTCCAATGGAACATTAGTTAATAGGTACTAATATTAGATAGAATATTGTAGAATATTCTATAAAATTCTACAATGTTCCATTATGCCAAGAATATTCTATAGTGTCTTAGAAGTAGTTAGAACCTTCCACAATGCTCTAGAAAATTCTAGAAAATTCTAAATGACATCACTCCTCCCAGAATGACATCATTAAATCTTCTAGAATCTTCTAAATGTCTCAGACTAAAATGTATATAAGGAGCTCAGCTCCAGCCTTGAATAACAACCAATAAATCATATTATCATATCATCTCACCACATCTGTGTGTGTCACTGCAGCAAGCAGGCTACTCCACCCCTATCTGGGCAGTTGGACATCTCATTCCACCTCTATCTGAGCTGTTGGAAACCCTTGCCACCTCTATCAGAGTTGTTGGCCCAATCAGATCCCTTGTCACCTCAATCTGAGCTGTTGACTGATCTGCTGTTCCCCTGTCACCTCAATCTGAGTTGTTGACTTTTGTTCCCCCTTGCCACTTCTTAATTGAATAGTTGGCTATCTTTTATATATTATTTCCACCTCAGTTAGAGTTGTTGGTTATCAACTAATAATATATAAATAATCTCATACTATAGTCATCTCTTAATTGAGTACTGATTATTAGTTTTCCTTACATTGTTATTTGTAGTTTAAGACTTCAGTCACCTCTAGTTGAGTAATTTGACTGTTTATTACATTGCAAATAATCCCGTTCCTTTGTTCATTCATTGTGAATCAGTAAAGCATATTCACATAAACAAATACTGAGAATATCCTTGCAGAATCCTTAAGACTACATTAAGATCCTGATAAGTTAATATCACAGTAGACCTTGTAGGTTAGTGTAAATAAAGCATATATTAGCCAAATAGTGTTTTATTCTATATCTAATCTTTTGACCCGTTTATAGATATTTTTACTGTTTGACAAATAGTATAAAATATATATAAACTAGCTAGCATTGAAGTTAAATCTAGCTTCGGAATCAGTAAATTGTTATTCTTGTTTTAGTAGTTGTTATCACAGAAAAAGAACAAGCTTGCACAAGCAGCTCTCAAAACCTTCTTTGCGAAGTAGGGTGCATATATTCAAGTAAACTCTTGACTTCAGGGGTTCTAAGTCTATTTAGGCTGCCACTGATTAATATCAAATACTTAAATTATTTTACCTTGCAGTGAATTGAGTATTTGCACATTTTGATAGAGCATTGGACTCCTTTTTCGGAAAATAGTATTAAAATAAGGCTAATACATTACAGCAGTGTTGAATCCGGGATTCGAGGTTGAGGGTGGGGCTTTCCTCAGCAAAGCTTCTACTTTGTTACGCCATGTTGCGACGTCAGACATGGTTGGAACAAAGGGTTATCTGGAAGTGTTGGAATCTGCAAGCCTGGTGAATCACAGTACGAGGACTCTCGACTGTTGGAGCGTAGCTACTTAGAGTGGAGCGGTGAAGAACTAAACCGGTGATATAACTAGGCTTCCAGATGAGGTTCTACTCTCATCTGGAACGAACTATATACTAGAATACATGGTCTGTGCACTGGTCTGTGCACTATGGCGTGCTACGGATCTAGTGAACCTAAACTATATATACTATCACATGGTATGAACCGGTCCAAAATATGCAATCACAAGACGAGTTATGATATTATACTTATGGTATATTATCATAACCTAATAAGGATATGGACCGGAAGAGGACACTTGGTTAAATGGCAATGACCTTCATAATGCCCCTGCTCTTCTCAGAGCTTTCAAAACTATTTATTGAATCTAATGATCATTTCACCTTTTCATAATGAAAACACTGTTTATTACTTTTTAACTCTACCCTTCATTATTCATCCCCCTTGGCCTTTCACCTCAATAACTGAGTGGAGCTTAAAATTAATATAAAATATGTAAATCTGCTAAAGAAATTTTTATCCCTGTCTTTTCCCTCCATGTCAACCTTGCAAGTCAGTACACTATGTCGCAGGAACAACAACCCAAACCCAGGTTTCCCAACTTCAAAAGAATACCATGACCCCAACCTATCAATACTTCTACCACGTCATCGAGCACTGAAAGCGTCAAGCACTGTATGGGTAATTCTGGGATGCTGTTATGTATTTCTAAGCTTTTTCCGATTTTTTAAACAATTTCCCCTAACAAATTGCGAAAACAAATATTTAAATGTAATTATATCGCGACGACAAAATTGTACTATATTTGCTTGATTTATCTTGAATTTATACAATTTAATTTGTATTTTTAACATATAAATTGAGCAGGTTATTAAATGTTTATCTTTTATTCTTTTTTGATTAATATGTCGGTGACTCAGCGCTTAGTCACAACGCGCGAAAAGATCATGTGATATTCACATGGTATTTCAAACTCCGACGCCGACAAAACGCGATTTGAAATACTCGCGCATTATCAAGGCAAAATATATATATTTTTATATTATTATAATAAAATATTATATTTATAACTAACTAAAAGTAAATATAATAATTATATAATAATATAAAACCGGCCTGGCGTTTATTACACGGCGCGCGGGAAAATCGTCACAACGAGTGACAACCGTCACAACAGGTGACAGTTGTCACAAGGGCGCGCGACGGTCACAGAGGCGCGCGACGGTCACAAAGGCGCGCGACGGTCACACAGGCGCGCGACGGTCACACAGGCGCGCGACTGTCACAACGCGTGACAGTCACAAGACGCGAAGGATGTCATGCGCGCACACAGGCGCGAGAGCATTATATAATCATATATGCTACTTCAGCAAAAACCGGAAATCTCTGGAACATTCCAGTGGCTTCCAAAGGAATAGTAGATAGTAGATACTAATAATAGATAGAATATTGTAGAATATTCTATAAGATTCCAGTAAATTCTATTATGCCAAGAATATTCTGTAGTGTCTTAGAAGTAGTTAGAACCTTCCACTATGCTCTAGAAAATTCTAGAAAATTCTAAATGACATCATTCCTTCCAGAATGACATCATTCAATCTTCTAGAATCTTCTAAATGTCTCAGACCAAAATGTATATAAGGAGCTCAGCTCCAGCCCCAAAATAAATAAATCTTTACTACATTTTATCAGCCACATCAGTGTGCCACTGCAGCAAGCAGTTTATTCCACCCCTTGTTGGGCTGTTGGACAAATAAATACAAATACTTAGTCATCTCTAGTTGAGCTGCTGACCTAAGTTATCTCAGGATCCCTTTGTCACCTCTTGTTGAGCTTCTGACAATAATCCTACCCCCTGGTCACTCTTCTGACCAATCAGGATTCCCTGCCACCTCTTGTTGAGCTTCTGGTATTAATCCTTTATACTATAGTCATCTCTTAATTGAGTACCGATTATTAGTTTTCTTTACATTGTTATTTGTAGTCTAAAACTTCAGTCACCTCTTGTTGAGTAATTTGACTGTTTATTACATTGCAAATAATCCTGTTTCTTTGTTCATTTATTGTGAATCAGTAAAGCATATTCACATAAACAAATACTGAGAATATCCTTGCAGAATCTTTAAGACTACATTAAGATCCTGATAAGTTAGTATCACAGTAGACCCTGTAGGTTAGTGTAAATAAAGCATATATTAGCAAAATAGTGTTTTATTCTATATCTAATCTTTTGACCCGTTTATAAATATTTTAACTGTTTGACAAATAGTATAAAATATATATAAACTAGCTAGCATTGAAGTTAAATCTAGCTTCGGAATCAGTAAATTGTTATTCTTGTTTTAGTAGTTGTTATCACAGAAAAAGAACAAGCTTGCACAAGCAGCTCTCAAAACCTTCTTTGCGAAGTAGGGTGCATATATTCAAGTAAACTCTTGACTTCAGGGGTTCTAAGTCTATTTAGGCTGCCACTGATTAATATCAAATACTTAAATTATTTTACCTTGCAGTGAATTGAGTATTTGCACACTTTGATAGAGCATTGGACTCCTTTTTCCAGAAAATAATATTAAAATAAGCCTAATACATTACAGATGCCATCATCGATGTACTCCACCTCACAGGACAACACGGCAGGAACCTCCACCAGCTTGGGGAGCGGAATGGTTTTTACTCCATATACTCTTCTCCCCAGACCCCAACTCCCCAACTTTAAAAGGATACCTTGGCCCCAAATGACGGTTCCTCCTTCCCCACCACCTCGAACAGAGATTGTCGAGTGTTTGGGGGAGGCCTCTTCATCCAAATATCCTACATGGATGGACCCCGTCCCAAAAGCTGCGCTCCCATCCTCTGACACTTGGGGGGCTCCCACGGGAACATGAAGTGAACCCCCCCCACCCCCTCATAGTATCTTCCCTTCCACTGAAGAGGAGATCAGGAAAAAACGGCAGTCTGACACTTTCTCTGTGCAAGTTCAGGAGGAACTAAAAATGCTCAAGAGGAAGAGGAGGGAGGAGTACTTAGAAGGACAGAGAAAGATGGGTGCTAGGGATAATGTCCCCTCAAAGTGGACATGGCAGGAATGGAGGAGAATGGAAGGAAGCAACAACCCTTCAACCATTGCTCCCCTAAGTGGACAGATTTCACTGAGATGGATTGCAGTGATGGGGGCACACCATGTGTTCGGAGCATGGGACAGAAAAGCAGGAAAGGAAAGGACCGTGTCACCTTCTACAATTGGGAGAGAGTATGGAGGATCAAACTACAAAGCATTGCACTACGACATGGGGATGGAGTTGCACTATCTCCCAGACCTCCTTCCCAACGTGAGCCCCAGGAATGAACCTACCAGATGGGGCCCATCTATTTCTCATCTGACTCAGAGGATGACCAACCACACTACCCTGCCTACAACAACAAGTACCTCAGCACTGACTGCCATGAAGGTTTTTTACTTCCTGACAATGTTCACTTCTTCACGAGTGACCCTAACCAATGAAGAAAATTACTGACTTCTGTCAGGGTTTGGAGGGAGTATCATCCAGCCAACCCTGCGATGCCATCCAGCTCCACCCACCTCTCTCTACCTCTGTCCATTTGTTCTGCACCCCCACTGCAGTGCTTCACACCCTTTTCAGAGCTGCCGGGAAGTCTTGAGCCATCCACCACTGACCCGCCTCCTCTCCCCCCTGCAGGACTTCCCCTCATACCACCACCCTCACCCATGCCCAAGCCCTCTCCCACACTGCAGCGAACTCCACCCTCCCACATGTCACCTGACCCCCTTGTTGCCACCCACTCTACCCTGATGCCATTGTTCTCTACGGTGTCAGACAAATCCCTCATTCTCCTGCCAGTTTGGAGTCCACGACCCACCTCTCCCTACTCACCTTGCATTTCCCTGGGGAGCCCCATGCATCAACCTGATATGATGGATGTTGATCACCCAATCCAGGAAGTCCTTGAGGAGCCTCCCCAGTCATGGACATCTTCAAGGAACCTCCCCCAGCCATGGAGGTCTTCGAGGAACCTCTCCCAGCCATGGAAGTCTTTGAGGAGCCTCCCCCCTTAAGCAAAAAGGTGAAGGGGAAGTGGGGGGCTGATGTCCAGGATGACGAGCCCCTTGCCATTGACCCCATTCTGGCCGACCCCATTTGCAGCCCTCTACCGCAACCGTCTTCTCCCCCTCATTCTCAGGACATGGCCGACTTGGCTCATTTCTCACAGGCAGGTTGGATGTGCATGTCAATTAACACTACCCTTCCGACATTTTTACTGTGATGCACACTAATGTGACTGGGGCAAGCCTTGCAGCAACCCCTTCTTAAAGGACCTATCCAAGGGTATAATGGGTCTCTCACACTGTCAGACCACATGAGTACGCTTTATTTACATGTCAACAACCCTAAGGAACAGCTGTGTTTAGTGGAGGACATCAAACGGGTTGAGCTCTCCATGTTTTGGTCCCTGCTTGTGGACTTCACTTGTGTCCTTCTTGAGCATGCACCAGTTCACTCGGCTGTGGACCTGGTCAACCTGTTGGAGCATCTGTTATCAGATTCTGACACCCTGGGAGGACTTCCTCTGGTGGGGACATGAGTTGTGCACCACCTCCCACTCCTACCCCACCATCACTGCACCCCTGACTCCCTCTCATCACCCACATTACAGCCACCTCTGCTGATTGTGTTCATGCCATCATTTGAACATGCCAAAAGGCCTACGGTCGTTGGGTCTCCTCCATTCCGAGGCTGGACGGGTTGACATCCACCAATGATGCTTTGAAGTGGGAGGACATTGTCACTTCTTTTTGCACCAAGTGTCTTGCCTGGGGAAATGCTATCTTGCACCTCGGAGGTTCTTCACAGGACACATGGGAGGAGTTCCAAGCGTCCTTCAACACCTTCTTTGACATAGCTCTTCGACCTGGGGGGCACTGTGAGAGGTACTGTGAAATATACTCTGAAATATAGTCCGGATGAGCCCACACTATATTTCTATTATTATTTCTATTTTATTATACGCATATATTTAGTTTGACAACCCATCCATTCAGTACATAGACTCTTGTGGGCCCATACATGCCAGACCTATGTATTCTAGTACCTATAGTTAGAACTCAGACACTTTTTACCCCGTAACCACAACTTGCCCAGACACCCACTTAGTGTCCTGCAAGTTGTGATTGGGGTATCATCTTGACCATCACAGATGGGCCTTAACTACCAGTGCAATCACAGTTTCGAACTACACTAGTCGAAACTCAAACCGTTATCTCAATCCATGCGGACTTTATCCACACTACCCTGTTTATTCAACTCTCTCATTATTTCCTTAAAACACTTGAGCAGTCACTCAGAATCATACTTCAAAGTCAATTCTCTTTCATTTGTCTTAGCAATCTATTCTACTTAAGACAGCTAATCCTCTCAACCATATTGAACTAGATAGTCAATACAGCATCATGTCATACCTAAATGGTCAATATTCTTCGTATATAGAACAGTTAGAACTTCCACCACTCTTCACATCAGGGGACAACTTAAGTTCCCCAAACTCACTCTTGACCTTTCAAAGTCTAGTCTCAAAAGTCCAGGGTGAGGGCACCTTGCCTTTATCACATTTTCAAACTCTGCTGCACCTTTAGTTAGTCACCCACTAGCTGAGGGTTCCTTAGACTTTTCTCTTTGGATTCCCTCTGCTAGGTAAGTAGTACTGTACTCTGTATGTATATCAATAGATAGATATAAACTTCAGATTCCCTGTTAGGGCAGCACTAACGAGGCCACCAAAACACAAAAATAAACAAAAGAGAGGGCAAGATAAGAAGTAGGAGAATGGAAGGTCTAGTGACTTGAGAATATCACACTTGTATTTAGTGGAAATCCTTTGTATGTGACCAACCAACAACAGATCGACGTTCACTATCACTTTGAAGAACTTTTCACTCAGAAGTATGCAGATACAACCTTGATGCCAGATCACATAGCAACCATGCTTGACTTGGGGCACAAGATTTTAGCAGCTGGCAAACTCCTTCCAGATATCCACATTGCATGTGCACTCATCCTTTCCCTTCCAACTACACAATCTTGGGATGTAATCAAAATCCAGCTTTTCAGCATGGAGACCTCAAAACTCACCTCTCAACTGTCAGCACTACACTTATTGCTGAAGCTAATCGTTGTTCCAAGGAGAAGTCAAGTGAAACGGCCCTTCTTGCTAAGAAGTCGAATAGCCAAGGGAAACCTGGAGGTGGCAAAAATGGTGGCAAAAGTTGCAAACCAAAGCCAGATGATGAATGCCACTACTGTCAGGAAAAAGGACATTGGATTAGTAAGTGTCCTAAGCGTGAGGAAGACGAGAAGAAGAAGAAGGATCATGGAGGCACCACTAACCTCACTGTGTCAAATCTTTGTGAGTTGGGTCCTCAGGGCAGGTTTACATGGTTGGAGCTACTTCCAGCAGGTCAGCAGAATTGATTCTAGATTGTGGTGCAACATCACATATGTATGTTCTGTGACAGGAAGTATTTCAAGATGTACATACAGTGGGGGACAAAATCATTCCAATGATTTTTTATATGTCAAAGAATGTTGAATAACTCAATGAGTACTTGACCAATTGACCTGAAGTTTTTAATTTAGGTAGTCATATATGTTGGCTATATACCCTAACAATTTATGAATATAAGCATTATTTGTCATCAAACTATAAATCAAATACCAATGCAATCTCATTGGAACAGTTTTGTCCCTGGTAATAATCCAATACAAATCATATAATCTAGTACTTGGTGTAACCCCCCTTGGCATCCAAAACAGCTGCAATCCTTCTAACCATACTCTCTATCAAATTCTGACAAATAGAAGCAGGAATCCTGACCCATTCTGTCTGAACCCTTTCCCATAACTCCTGAATACTCCTAGGCTCCACTTCATACTCTAGTAGCCTCTTCTTGAGGTAATGCCAAAGGTGTTTAATTGGATTAAGATCAGCAGATTGAGGGGGCCATATCATGACATCAAAATCACTGCCATTAAGCCAATTGGTGGCCTTCTTGCTCTTGTGTTTGGGATCATTGTCTTGCTGAAAGACAATATCCCTAGTCTTCTTCTTGTAATGCTTGAGAGATCCTTAAAGTTCATCCTCCAAAATGCTAACATAAAGTTCAGTATCCATCCTCCCATCAATCTTGGTGGCATATCCTGGTCCTTCCCAGAACATACAACCCCACAACATCAGATTCCCCTCAACTTGACTGTGCCCTCAACCAGCCTATCACTGAGCCCCTCTCCTGCTTTTTTCCACACCCACTTGAGAATACTATTCTGGTTACAGAAACAGCATTGCCTACCCCGCCTTGCTCATCCAAGTGGTCAAACCTCCCATCATGGACACAACCTACACACAAAGTCAACACACCAGGCCCACCAGGAATTGTTGCGACTGAAGAAGAGATTGATGCAGTGATTATGCATGGAAGTGAGCATTGTGCCTTTATTTCCTTTCCCAGTGAACCACGAAATTACCATGAGGCCATGATGTCACCCTACAAGAAGCAGTGGGAGAAAGCCATAGTTGCTGAATACGAGAAGTTGAAGTCAATTGGAACCTTCAAATGGGTCAGTCAACTGCCTCCAGGATGAAAAGCCGTTGGTAGTCACATCATATTTTGTGAAAAGAGGGACGGCAATGGTGAATTTGTCAAAGCAAAGGCTCGCATTGTCGCAAAGGGCTTCTCGCAGGTGCCAGGAAATGATTTTACTGAAACCTTCTCATCAGTGGCGAAATTTACAACCTTATGAACCTTACTATCTCTCGTAGCACATGAAGATTGGGAACCACACCAAATCGACATTGTCAGTGCATATTTGCAGGGCAACTTAGATGAGGAAATATATATGGACATACCAGAAGGAATCAAGGAGGATCATAAAGAAGGATGGTATTGGAGATTGTTGAAGGCCTTGTATGGATTGAAGCAAGCTGGACGGCAATGGAAAATAAAGCTTAATAAAGTCATGGAAAGTCTCAGTTTTGAAAGGAGCCATGCCGATGACTGTCTTTACATTCTTTGCAAGGATGGGAAACTCGCTTTATTGATGTTAATCTATGTTGATGACATGGCTGTAGCTGGGCACACACACACTCACATCTCAAGATTCAAGGAAGACAGTGCGAAACATTTCAATATCACTGATCTCAGTAAACTGAAATACATCCTTGGAATACAAGTCAACTGGCGGGGCCCAGTCAGAAAGCCCATGGGCTCCAATGAGTTTAATAGCATGTGAGATGGGGATGGAGTGGGTATGTGCTAAGTGACTGGGGGATGTCTTAGTCTGAAAACTTAGTTGATTTTCTGACTGGATTATATGTACAACATTAGCTAGTTTATATACATAGACTGTAGAATGTATGCAATACCAAATATGGTAATAATGAGATCCAAACAAGTAATCATGAAATGAGATAAGTAAGCACCAAATTAGGTGTTAGGAATGGAATGGAGCAGAGGTGGAGTCTGAAATATGACAGGTCATTTGACCATAACAAGAATGGGGCTCAGTTAGAGAGCTGACAGGTTTTCTGGGGACAGTCCAGCAACTGATGTGTGGGACAGGGTTGGAGATAGACAGGTATGATGTGTGGGTCCCAGGCAGGTATTCCAGTGACTGGCACATGAGGCAATGAAGGTTGGGCATAGACAGGTTTGCTGTCTGGGTCCTGGTGGGTACTCCGGTTAACTGATAACTGGTGCATATAGGGTGTGGATGCATATAGGGTAGTGCCCAGAGTCCAGCAGATTTTCTGGTCATAACAGTACCCTCCCTTTATGCCGAAGTCCCAAAGGGGCTCTAAAACTTGAAAAAGTTTGTCAGTTATGTGTATGTGTCAGAGAGTCATGTCAGTTACACATGTGTGTCAAAGAGTCACATGATCTGGAAGGTAAGGTTCAGATGTGACAAGCCTATATAAAAAATTGAAAAAATACAATTTCTTCTTCTTTATTACCCCCATCACCATGGGGTCCAAAACCAATGCCTTGTAGACCAACCACTACTGCCAGTCCCTCCATGGGCTCCCCATATTGGGCTCTACTCACTGCTGCCCAAATCTTGGCACAGCAGGAGCAGCAGCATTGACAAAGGGAGGAAGTGGAGAAGAAGGCCAAAGAGGCCGAGGAGGACTTGGAGAGGGAGTACCAGGTGGCACTGGTCACAGAAAGGAGGCTGAGGAGCAGAGAAAGAAAGATGAGGAGGAGGCAGCATGGGTTGCCATGGAACATGCCAAAGCAGCCAAGGAGAAGGCCGCAGTTGCTGTGGGGAAGGTAAGTCCCAATTATTCATATAGTTGTCCTCACTGACTTTTGGTTTCTAGTGCAAGGCAGTAGAAGTGGAGTTGGAGTCTGAGGGAGAGGCTGGGAGCCCTCAAAAGGTAAGTGGCAGGTCCATGGGGATGTCTGGGTACTGACCACATTAACAGAAAACAAGGAAAACAGCTCCAGTCTGCCTGGAGGCAAAGAATGACCAGCAGTGTTCTGGTTGTATCAACCAGAACACAGACTGTTTCTGGAAGTCCAGGCAGGGACTGGGCTGTTGGCCATGTGCACACCTCAAAGTGAGGTGCTCACTGGTTCACGAGCCCATGGGTCTATGGCATGAAAAGTGGGAGACTCAGACAGGCCTGGGGGCTTGGATGTGGTTTTGGGGTGGATAGCCATGGGCATGGTGGCCCAGAACCAGTTGCTTGAAGAGAGCAACTGGATGCAGGGGACCATGGTGGAGATGCTCCAGGAACTCCACGGGGTGTTCTGGGCATTCTTGGCAGAGTATGGCAGACATGTGTATGCAGAACCACAGATCAGGAGTTCTGAGGAGCCTGGTGAGGATGAGGATGGGGTACCTGAGGAGGTGTCAGGAGTCCAAAAGGAGTATAATGAAAGTGGGCAGAAGCACAGCCCCATACTGTAAATGTAGAATGAAGAAAACAAATAATACAGTTTAATTAATTTTCTTCTTTTTTTAAAAATAAATAAATAAATAAAAGCGTGAAATGTAAAAGTCCATGGGGACTCTGCTAAGACTTGAAGTCAGAACCTGTAAAAGGAAAGAGAGACATAGGGTGACAGGGAAAAAATGAAGTGAATCCAACATATACACAGGGTCCACAGATTGTGGCTAGAGAGAGGATAGTGGTCCAGGTTTGAGTGGGTAAGCTGTGTGAAAGTCAATGACAATCTTGGTGGCATTACCAAGGCCAAAATCCATGATGTCTCTTCATCTGTGCCCTCATAACCCACCCACTTGACCAAGTAAAGCAGTTTACAAGTGTGTCAACACTTATCTATTTTTGAGTCTAAAATTTGTGAGATTTCAAACTCAGGTTTTCTGTCAATAATGACCAGAGGGGGTGGAGATTGCATGTGATCTGGGATAGTGTTAGCAGTACACGGTTCTAGCATAGAAACATGAAATACTGGGTGTACTGCACACATGCTATCTGGAAGTTGTAGGGTCCATGAAACTGAACCTACTTGTGCTATTATTTCAAATGGACCTTAATACTTTTCAGCAAGTTTCTTTGATGGATAGGTAGTCCAGAAGAATTGGGCTTTGACAAAAACATGATCACCAATTTTGAAGTTAGATGGCGGAATCCAGTTTTTGTCCACTGATATTGCTCTTGGGTGGACTTGATTGCAGTCTTGACAAACTCTTGAGCACGGGAAGAGGCAAGATTCTGTTCTGGGTGTACTGTAATATTTGGATTGTACCCTTTATTTGCAAAGAACAGGGAAACACCAGTAGTGGCTGAAGGTGCATTGTTGTAAGCAAATTCTGCAAGTGGTAACAAGGATTTCCAATTGTCCTGTTGATAGTTGCAATATATGTGGAGGTACATATTGTTCCAATGTCTGATTGACACATTCAGTTTGTCCATCACCTTCCAGGTGATGTCTGGACACAAAGTGTAACTTCATGTCCAAGGATTTCCTGAGGGATCTAAAGAAGTGAGATACAAACTCTGATCCTTAATTGGAAGTTACATGGGATGGAACTCTGTGATTGGAAAATAAATTGATAATACAATGTTCCACTAACTGCATGGTGTGATGGTATCATGTGTTGGGATGAAAATACCTTGTTTTGAGAATCTGTCAACAATGACTAGAATGGTGGAAAAGCCTTTGGAGTCCAGTATGTGTTCAATGAAATCCATAGAGATGGAATTCCACAGGTGTTCCGGTACTGGGAGTTGTTTTGGAAGGCCATATGGCTTGTGATGCTGTGATTTAGAGTGTGGACAAGTAATGCAAGATTTATAATAGTTCTTAATGAAATCTTGGAGTCCAGGCTAAGTATATTCTTTTCTTCTCATTGATAGAGTTTTGTTGAACCCAAAATGTCCTGAGAGTGGATGGTCATGTTTGTACTGGAGAATCCTGAGGCAGAGGCTGTCGGAGTCTGGTACATATATGTGATCGTCAAGTCTAATGAAACCATGCTGATCAAGAGACCACTGGTTGACCAGGGTCCACAGGGTTGTCAAGGTGTGCTTTAGTTATCGGGTCTAGCAGAATTGCCAATAGAATATCTTGATGTAACTTCTCAATATCCATAATGATAATTCCACAGATGATGGGATGGATGAGGAAAGTCATGTGGACTGACACAGTAAGCTGCTGATTCATGAAAATGGGTTTCAAGTTATGTGGGTTTACCATGGCATAGTTGTTGCTCCCCTCTTTAGGATAGACATCCCATCATCTAGTTAAAGTGTTGGGTTTGCCACCAAGGCAGCCAGGTCTAAAATGGATGATCATATGAAAGGCAGACAGGTATTCAGACCAGCAGGCCTGCTGGTGGTCAAAAGTTTCATGGTTAAAAAGTATTCCAGGTTCTTGTGATCAGTTACAATGTCAATCGGAATTCCTGAGCCCTCCAAATAGTGTTGTCACAATTTGAAAGCTGAAAAAATTGCTAGGAGTTCCTTGTCATGAATGTCATAATTGAGCTCTGGTCAGGTGAAAGTCTGGGACAGAAAAGCCATGGGGTGGACTTCTCCGTCAGAGTCCTGGATAGACAGAATGGGTCCAAGTGCATAGTTCAAGGCATCTGTCTCAACAATGAGTGGAATGTCTGGTTTCCAATGCAAAAGGATTGGAGCTGATGAAAAAGAATTTTTTTAAAAATTGAAAGCTTTTTGACACTTATCATCAAAATTCCACGGAGCACCCTTGCATGTAAGAGGAGTAAGGGGGACTGTGATTTTGGAGTATCTGTGGATAAACTATCAGTAAAGATTTTGGGAAAGCTGAGGAAAGATTGTATATCTTTGACTTTTCTGGGTTCCAGCCAATTTTTGATGACTTGTACTTTGGCTTCATCCATGTGGAGTCCATTGGGTCCCATTATGAAACATAGATATTCCACAGAGTCCATGTCCAAAGTACATTTTTTCACCATTTGCGAATAAACCATGTTGTCTGAGTCTGCAGAGAACTTTGCAGACCTGTTTGTCATGTACTCAGGCCCCAATCTTATACCATGTGTACTAGACGGCTCCCTATATCGATCGATCCAAATGCATGTGCTATCTTGGAGTAGATAAGAATGTCATCCAAGTAAACAATGATACATACATCAAGCATGTCAGAGAAAATATCATTAATAAAACTTTGAAAAACAGACAGAGCATTGGTGAGCCCAAAGGGCATCACTGACCACTCAAAAGCCCCATAATGGGTCCTGAAAGTGGGTTTCCACTCATCTCCCACAGAGATCCAGGCCAAGTGGTAGGCATGTGTAAGGTCTATTTTGGTATAAATCTGGGCATTCCACAGAGCATTGAGCAGGTCAGATATAAGTGGGAGCAGATATTTATCCTTCTGTGTAACAGCATTGAGTCCTCTGAAATCAACACATAGTCAGAGGGAACTGTCCTTCTTTTTAACAAACAAAAAAGGTGCTCCAAACAGAGACTTTGAGGGTCGGGTAAAACCTATGGACAAATGCTCATCCAGGAAATCCCAGATTGTGGAAAGTTCCTCAGAGGAAAGTGGGTAAATATGTCCAAGGGGTGGCTGGGCACCTTCTTTAAGGTTGATTTTTAAGTCATACTCTCTGTGGGGTAGAAGCTGGTCAGCTTTACACTTGCTGAAGATGTCCATGAAATCATGATATTTCTTGGGGACACTGGTTGCTTCATCAATTTTCAAATTGATAGTGAACACCTGGGATCCATCCATTTTTGTAGCCTTAATAATATTTAAGGGTAATACTCAGTGATTGGAAACCAAGCTGTACGTGAACAGTTGGACACAGTCTCAAAGCTTCACTCTAAGCATTGCTCTCATCTCCCCAAGTCCATTGGTGGTTGTCCCCCAAAGCTTTCCCCTACCAACATTCACTATGCACAGCATCTCACAGCTCTGGGAAGGCTGACATTGCTGTTGATGTGACCAAAGCCCTTAGAATCTCACCAACCAGTCCATTTCTACCCAAACTGTGTGCAATCATCTCAAGATGGTTGGGATGAAGGCTGTGATGAAGAAGAAAAAGCCCCTTCTTAACAAGAAGCATAGGAAGGCAAGGATGGACTTTGCTATAGCACATCAGCATTGGACTGTGGAGGACTGGAAGAAGGTGGTGTGGTCTGATGAAACCAAAATCAACAAGTTGGAATCAGATGGGAGGAAGTGGGTTTGGAAAAAGACTGGGGAGGGCTTGAGTAACAGACTGGTTCAGGGGACTCAGAAGTTTGGAGGAGGATCTGTGATGGTATGGGTACATGCTGTGGGAAGGACCTGGGTATGCTTGCAAGATAGATAGGAGGATGGATGGAGACCTTTATCTCAAGATTATGGAGGAGGACCTTTAAGTCAGCCTCAACTATTATGGAAAATCTGTGGATGATGTCATCTTCCAGCAAGATAATGACCCCAAGCATACTTGCAAGAAGGCCCAGACTTGGTTTCAAATTAATAATTTCAATGGCCAGCAGTCTCCAGACCTCAACCCCATTGAACACTTGTGGGATCATATCAAGAAGAGGATGGGGAGTATGAGGTTGAACCAAAAGGGATACTGGAGTTGTGGGAAAGGGTGGAGGAGGAGGAGTGGAACAAGATTGATGCAGAGGTGTGTCAGAATTTGATTGAGAGTATGCCTAGGAGGGTTGCAGCTGTGTTGAAGGCAAAGGGTGGCTATACCAAGTACTGAATATAAGTAGTTTTGTGGGTCAGAGTGGTCAGCAAAAAAAAACCCTTCACATGAGTATCTTGTATATAAATATTTGTAATATTTCCATATGTAGAGCTTTATTAATGGCACCATACTGCCATAATCTATATATGCTAGAGCATATTCACAAATATTCTTGATATTCTTGCATTTTTATTCTTTGAGTTATCAGGGATATAAGTCTGAAGTACAAAACATGCAAAGGGTTTTTGAGTCACTGGTCACTGTACAATAGACATGAATGTACTGTTCCAAGGTTTCATTCATGCATTCAGTTTGGCTGTCACCTTCCAGGTGATTGAGTGAAATGCAATTTCATATCTAGTGCTTTTCTGAATGACCTAAAGAAATGAGAGACAAACTTGCATCCACAATTGGATGTGACATGTGACAGAACACCATGCTTGGAAATACATGGGTCATGAATAGTTCAGCTAACTGTACAGATGTTATTGTGTCATATTTTGGGATGAAAATACTTTGCTTTGTGAGCCTACCCACAACAACTAGGATTGCAGTATGACCTTTGGATGCTGGTAGGTGCTTGATGAAATCCATAGAAATTGAGTTCCACAGTTTTTCTGGTATCAGTAACTGTTTGAGTAGGGCATATGGTTTGTGTCACTGTGATTTAGAGTGTAAACAAGTTGTACAGGGTTTTCAATAGTGCTTAACAAGATCTTGGAGGCCGGGCCATGTATATTCTCTTCTAATGAGTGTGAGAGTCTTATTGAGGCCAAAATGTCCCAAGATCGGGTGGTCATGCTTATGTTGTAGGACTCACAGCCGAAGGGTGTCAGAATCCAGTACATAGATGTGGTTGTCAAGTCTAATGAAACCCTGTGAGTCTAGTGACCATCAGGGTTGATTGGGATCAGACAGATTATTGTGGTGTCCTTTGGTGACTGGGTCTAATGGAATCACCAATAGTATGTCTTGATGTAACTTTTCGGTATTTATAAGGATAACACTTGCAAGACTGGATGAATGAGGTAAGTGGCTTGGATAGATGTGGACAGTTGTTCAGATGAAAACATAGGCTTAAAGTTATGTGGATTAACTGTGGCATAGTCGCTACTCCCCTCTTTAGGATAGATGTCCCATTGTCTAGTCATAGTGTCAGGTTTTCCACCAAGGCAGCCAGGACAGAAGCAGATTATCATATTAAAGGCAGAAAGGTATTCAGACCAGTGAGCTTGTCAGCGGGTCAAGAGTTTAGTGGTTGAAAAGTAAACCAAATTTTTGTGGTTAGTTATGACATCTATCAGATGAGCCAATCCTTCCAGGTAGTGTCGCCATGCCTTGAAAGCTTCAAATATCGCCAGTAGTTCCTTGTCATGAACATTGTAGTTGAGTTTGGATGCCGAGAAGGTGCGAGACAAGAAGGCTACTGGGTGGCCTTCACCATCAGTGTCCAGAATGGACAATATCACAGCAAGCACATAATCTGAGGCATCAGTTACCACAATGAGTTGAACATTGGGCTTCCAGTGCAACAAAATAGGGGCAGATGTAAATGCACTTTTCAATTCTCAGAATGCCATGCAGCATTCCTTGGAGAAATTCCATGGGGTGTCTTTACAAGTAAGATAAGTGAGCAGAATGGTAATTTTTGAGTAGATGTGAATAAAATGATGATAACAATTGGTGAAACCTAAAAAGGACTGAATGTCCTTTACCTTCTGGGGTTCCAGCCGATCTTGAATGACTTGAATTTTAAAGCCATCCATGTGGAGACTGTCGGGTCCCATCATGAAACTTAAATATTCAACAATGTCGACATCAAATGAACATTTTTTACCATTCGCAAAAAGACCATGTTTTCAGAGTCTTTGGAGAACTTCATGGACATACACAGTGTGAAGTGTAGGGTCTTCGGAAAATATGAGAATGTCATCTAGGTACACAATGACATAGACATTGAGGAGGTTGGAAAAGGTCTGTTAAGTGCCATGTCAGAACTTATTCCGGAACTATCAGAAAGTCGCTGGGAATTCAGAAACTATCAGATAGGGTGTTACGACCATGTTGTAACCGTGTCACAATCTGACAGTCCCCGAGAATACTACAGTCTATTGATGTTCCAAGTTATTGATCAAGTCATCATTTCGGCAACCTTCAGAATGCCGACACTGATGTATACCTTCACGGCGATCAAACCCCATTTACGCCCCTGTCAAAATATACTCGTACCATCTGGTTATGCTTTGATACATCCCTTTTCATTATGATGATCCGTTTTACTCTATGTTTCACATATGCCCATATATACTTGTAGCCTGTGGACTATTCCCGTTTCTCGTAATCCCACTCTCAGCTAAATCTCAGCTTCTGATCTTATCATAACCTTCTGGTTTCTAGTCAAGTTTATTTGTCACTCGAGTTTCCGCTCTTCCCTTAGTTAGTAGTTTCTAGATGCTGACAACTCGTATATAAACCCGCTGTAAATGTAGTTATTGGACAATCAGAATATTGACTTAGATCAACCCTCTAATTTCCAACTCCATTATCTATTCATGACCCCCACATTCCGACTCTGTCCGATTTACGATTCAACCTACATTTACAACTTCAACCTCTAATCTCTGACTCTCAGTCTCCAACTCTCTCAGTCTCCGACTCTTGGTCTCCGACCCCTCAGCCCAACCCTTGACTTATCCTTCAGTTTCCAATCGGTAGTTTACCGAGAGGTTTATTCAATAGAACTAGTTTCTGCCCGCCCGAAATTTAAGGACACCCAACAGTAACTTGCAAGGGTGCAGCACATAAACTGAAGCCAAGTCCTTCTGATCAGTCCCTGTTGGCCTACCAACATCCATCAGTTTCTGTTCTTAACATAGGGTCAGGATGTTGGCTTCAGCTTATGTGCTGCACCTCTACGCAAATGCTCAGAAGTCCTTAATTTCAAAGTGGGACTTATGCTGGAAGATATGGATATTCAGAGTTCTGAAGAGTTCCGAATATCGAGCGTACAGAAAGATGGAAGAGGGAATAAGAAACTAAATTGATATCAGATCTAAAGTAAAGTACAAATTTGCAGAAACTATATAAGTCTTCTCGTTATTGTACTACAAACTACACAATAAGATGGAAAGAGAAGTATTCTGAAATGGGAATACAATAAGATGAATTGGGGAGACATTATTCCAAAATGGAAATATAATAAACAAACGAGTGAATACTTGTCAATGGACAAATTACCAAATGCAGAACAAGGGAAGATTACGGAAGATGTGGTAACTATGTTCCGTAGTCGGAAGTCGGAAGTCAGAAGTCAGATATTGAAACATCCGGGAATGGGTCGTAACAAGGTCATTGTTCTACCTGATTCATGAAATTCAACTTCTAATAAAATTGCTCATCTTTGTAATACAGTAGGTCACTGCTCTGCATATATCAGTGACATTCATACATTGCGCATACATGAAGTATAAGTCAGGCCCACAAAGATTGGATAGTAAAGTCTTGTCATGTATCTTGTGCACTGTTCAGGCAATGGGCAGGCAGAGTGTGTGTGATGGTTGGCCAATGGTCTGGCATTGATCTGCCAATGGGCGAGCAATGGGCAGGCACTGAGTGGGCAATTAGTTTAAGGTCTTTACAAAACTTAGGGTTTTATTTCATTTTTAAACCTATGTTCAAACTTGAGGTTTCTACAAGGGGTAAACATTTGTCTGGACTTAGAATAAAAATTCTGGTAAAAGTGTCCTAAACAACAAGTTCGGATCATGTCTAAACTAGAATTAAAAGGAGTTGTGAGTGTATAAGTTTGGGGCCTAATTATACCTGAAATATAGTCTTAGGTTTAGACATTGGTTCCCACAGATATCCACACTTTGAGTTTACATTCTTACTTGAACTTATGTCTATAATTGAAGTAATAACTGAGTTCAAAATCCATTTTAGGACTTAAAGTTTTGTAAACAGGTTTAGATAATATTTTAGTGCCGCCTTAAATGTTGTAACTCCTGATGTGTCAGTAAAGGCTTATTTTATATTAACTCCGCCAATCACTCATTGAATCCTTAACCGATTTAAAGTCGGTCGAGGAACATGTGATTGGCGGATTCAGAATCCAACGAACTTTGGATCCTTAAAAGATCCGTAACCGAATTAAAATCGAGTAAAAATCTAACATGTGATCGCAGAGTCTAGAATCCAATGAACTTTAGGATCCTCAAAAGATCTTTAACCAATTTCAACTCTTATGAGGGTTCAATGGATGGTTGTTGGAGTTTTTATAAATAAGGCACTACTAAGGATCCTAAAATGTTTTGGAGAGATGGGTTATTCCGGTGTATGCATTTGACGTCTCACTACAAGGAGGGTCAAGTATGTTGGCTTTTGAGCATCACACAAGCTCGAGTTCCTTTGTTCCCTACCCCCACCGCCCCACTGCCTCCTTGTTTTCACAGTCCCATAGTCTTTTTAATTTAGAATTCCATTGTTCTTAGAGTTTACATACGTAGCTACATGCGAATACAGCCCCCTGCGCGATTGTGAGGGTCTTCTGCTACTCGAGTAGGTGATAGAGACAAGCGTATTTCAACAAAGTATTAAAAAACATTTCGACTTTAAATGACATTCTCAATCAACACACAATATTTCTTTACCCTTTTGTCAAATCTAGTATAGTAGCTTAGGAAAGCGACAGAGTAACTGACACAGCAAGTTGGCCTGTCGGACAATGCAATGATTTTCTACTTGACAGAAGTCTCTATTGCTGGACCATGAAAGAGAGGGGAGAGGAGAGTTTCAAACGAATCCGTTGAGTTTTGTCAAGGAAAGAACGGATACAATTAATGGGGTTGGCCGCCGTCAAGCACCCGAATCGGGAGAAAGTCATTATGGAATGTTTATGGTATGTACACCTAGAATACGTGGCTGCAGTACCATACGACATACAGAAAGCGGAGAGAGAAAAGATCTAAAAGCAAAGCAAAAAGCGCACAGCCAATCAACCCCCATCCCCTCCAGGAAACACATTCGCCCTTGCATCAAAAAAGGATACCATAATAACAATAATCTCACCCTTCCAACCCTGGTCGCTCGTAATCAATCGGTACATCCTTCCTCTCTAACCAATTAGCATCCCGACTACCCAAATCAACTCCATTCCCACAGTCCAGCCTTCGGCGGGCAGGGAGCTCCTTAACCTCCACATTATGCTTATCCGCACCGTCGATCTCACGCACGACGACATAATGTTCCCCATGCCAGCCGACAAAGTCCAACGAATGTAATATGGCCGGAATAGACTTTATTTGTGCGGCCCAGAGCTCACATGCGCGGTTGTCGTGATGTGTGCTAGTTTGGGGTCTCCGGACGGAGCTGGAGGCAAGATGGAGCATCGACAGAGAGTGGAAGCGCGAGAAATAGCGGGCGTAAGTGTTCTGTGGGATATGTTCGAATTAGGTGGGGAGGGACTCTTAACGCATGGAGAGAGCTTACCATAGGCTGATCGGATACCGCGACGGACACATGCATTGCCAGAATGCTAGAGGATAGCAATCCAACAAGATCCAATGCTGCTTGATCGTTAAGCTTCGGAATTCTTACTCTTAAAGCTCGTAAGGCAGTTAGACCAGGTAAAAGTTTCTTGACCAGATCCCAGGGACAATCTCCGAGATCTAGTCTTCGCAGTTTTGTCCGTCCACGGAGGAAGGACACAACGCTCTGGAAAAGTTGTATTTCATCATCGTGACCGACCATAATAAATCGGAATGCTTCGAGATGAGGCAAGAATGTGTGCTGGCCTTCAATCACGTGATCACTACCGAATACCACGCTTGCAGCACCTGGTCGCTCAAACATGCCGTGCAAAGTCAGTGATTGCAAGTTCTGGCCGTGGGCGATACGTGTGAGAACGGAGTGTGAGATGCGCGTGTCGACGAGATCGAGATGGGTGAGTTTTTGGATTGTTGCCGATTGGAACGCGTCGTCCCACGAGTGATCTCTGACAAGGTAGGCGCCGAGTGTAAGATGGACAAGGGTTCCTTGATTGTGGTCTAGAATGGCACGTATTTCACCCATGTCGGCATCACCATCGTCATCCTCAGCACGCAAAGTGAATTGGCGCAAATTGCGGAAACCAGATACACCCGTGCCATCAAAGTGCCAGCCCCTACGAAACTAGCTCGTGAGAGATCGCATAGTAGAAGTATATAGTAGACACATACACAAGCCCAATACCGTGCAAATGAGGGTGAGTAGCAAGGATAGCTTGAACCATATCTCCTCGCATTTCGGGATAACCGATCCACTCGAATTCTGTAAGTGCTTTGAAGGCAGGCAAAGTCTCACGGAGAATTCCTGTGTTCAAATAAGACGATACGCTGGTGCATATCAGGGTTCAGGACTCACGTTTCATAAGGTCCAGCAAGTCTCCTTCTTCATGACTCCAGTGGATCCTAAGGGTCCTGACGAGTCTCGCAAAGGAGGGATCGCTCTTCACACGGTCAAAGATATCAAGACCACGGTTGATGCCGTTGTCTTTGTCGGTGTCGTCGCCGTCGCCAAAATAGACGTCAATAGTTCGGAAGATAAGTCGTCTCGCAATACCGCGGTGGAAAGCTGAGACAAACAGCCAAGTGCGGAGATGAAAGCGAGGAATGTGCGATGCGATTAGTTCCCAAACCTCGGGCGGGACACGACGATGGGCGGGTCGAGAATCAAAAGGTGGCTAAAGGGTATTTCAATTTTATTCAGACAACATGAGGAATGACCGACTGCAAAGTCTCTCCGAATCTGTGCTAAAACATCCTGGTTTGAGGGGTCCATTTTGGCGACTGCCTGGAAGTCTTGAGATACAGTGTCAGACATAGAGCATAGAGCAGCAGGGTATATTTGACGACTTGCCTTGACGAGCACGAGTTAACAATTTGTCTGCTGCGATACGTCTTGCGCTTCCCCTTGCAAACAACGCTTTCGAGATTTGGTCGGAGTGGATGCCTGGTGTTGCAAGGAATACTTCTAGATATCGCTCGACTTCATCACCGTATCTATAGTACGGTGAGTTGTCGAAATCCAAATCGGTTACGTGGCGGAACTCACCTGCCAGATTCAATCATAGTCAATGATGTTTGTAACAGAAAGTCCGCCTTCTGCATCGTCGATAAATTTTGTGCTGCGAGGAGGACGGTGCGGGTGAGTTCATCCAGGGAGGCCATGGTGGTCCGGAAGGAGCTTACATCCAAACCCAAAATATCGACAACTGAGTCCGTGCTAGAGATTCACCCACGGGAAGATCTTGGCAGCCCCCGATGCCAAGTAATTGCCACGTCGGCCAAATTCCAACGTATCTTTTTAGCGCTCGATGCCGTCCTCGGCCAGAATCACCTTATAATGTAAGCACGGTCCTAATTTCTTCCTGACTAGAGCAAAAATATTTTGGCTGACTTCTTTTTTTCCGAGTTCTATTTCGTGTGTACTGAAAATCTGGCTGGCGCATTAAAATCCATCAGCAAACACCTAAATGGTAAGAGCAAAGCCGGTCTCAAGCCGCTTACATATCTGGCACAACACGTGTCGCCGTCCCAAGATCCCGATCCTGGTAACTGTGTATGTACAGGAATGCAAGAACCTGGTCTCCAGGTACATTTATTTCAACTTTTTTCTTGCAAGCCGAGTTTAACGTGGTTCTAAATGAGGACTTGACTCCGGTAACTTTCATCTCATCCCGTGCTATTTATTCCTGAGTAGCTTCTTTAGATTGGATGTCAGTAGTTCAAATTCCCACTCCGTTTTCAGACGCAGCACTCTGCAGTCGCGGACCTCAAGCTTGTACAAGCAGCTGATTAAACCCGCTTGAAACCCCACCAAAATCAAGAATGAGCCTAGTTGAAATTGTCAATTAGCACTCTCATTAGTCGCTGCCTTTGGCGAGTCCGAACCATTCTTGTCAATGTTGGTTGGAATCTAGCACGCCTTCACGTTACATAATATATATATAGTCGGATCGCAGCGTCGGAACCAAACAGCAGGCAGAGGTATTTTGAAGCCATGCACTCATAACCACCCCACAGATCCAGACTCTTGCCCTTATAGCTACAGATCGCCAATGAGATAACAGAGGTCCCGAAAGACAAAAAGCTGTCTCTCAAACCAAGGTACAATGTCATATACCAGGAATTAGAATAGCTATTAAGTCCTTTGTCTCTCCTTTCCTTTTACTGGGACAATGAGCTAGACGGTACACGCCGTTAAGCACCATAACTGATATTCAACGAAGCGAAAGAAGAGCGTACCGATGTAAGGTCCCGTGTGGTCAGCGATGCAGATGTACGTTGAACAGGTGCGTCGCCTTCTCCCAAGGTAGCATCTGCGACTTCTTGTTTCTTGCGCTGCAACTTGAGCATCCTAGATATTGACAAATAAGAGCAGGTACCACCCCGAAATTTAACGGACTCGCTTCGCTTCGATGGTATTTTTAACAACAAATCGTTTGATAAATACTGGTTTCGATTGTCCGATACGATGGGCACGATCGTACGCTTGTTGTTCAGCCTGCATGCTCCAAGACAGGTCCAAGCTACGGACATGGAGAGATCAGTTGTTAGTTCTCGTTATGCCATGAATAGCGCACTTGATAATCTGCATGATCGTTTAGTCGAGCATCTAATATCTAAGGAGAAAAACAGCATACCCGATTGGAGCATGTGAGATTCAGACCGAGGCTACCGCTTTTGATGCTGGAAGAAAATATAGTTTTCGATGGTAGCCTCAGGCAACGACAAGCAAATAACTAACGAAATTAAAATAATCTTTGGACCGCCGATCTTTTTGAAACAGGAGATTGCCCTATAGAGTGACTGGTCTGAGAAAGTACGCAAAGGATGCACCAATTCTTACTCATCTCGTTCTTCACGGCCCATCCTGTTCAATCATCACCATCAACCTACGACTGTCATCTTGAAATAGATAACTTACTTTCCGTCATATCGTAACGAAGATATGTTATATTGTTCAAATTGATCCTCGACCACTGCAGATATTTTACATCAGTCTGACGCGGCACATAAACAGGAAATAACTATACAGTCCAACATTGTCGTCCCTGCAATCTTCAATTAGTACGCATGCCATACACAAACCACAGGAGTACAAACATACACTGTGAATAAATGATAACCTTATCCATAGAACTCGTGGTATCCCTATCCCACTCTTTAAGCATATTCAAAAGCGCGATGAGTTTCGTGCTTGGTGTTCTTTGGTTTTTCCAACGAGACAGGTTTGCCGCATCTGAAAGCTTGGAGGACTCTCTCGGTGTCAAAAATGGCATTTGACAAGGACCAGACGTAGACGGTGTGCTTTTGAGCGACGACTGTCGGTCCTGTTGAGTGGAGTAGTTTGTTAGTAGGGAGGAAGCCGGCAAGCATTTTCTTCACACCTCATATCTCGTCTCGGGCTCGTCCTTTCCAATGTCTCTCATGAGGAAATCAGTGTCAGGCAACTCGTCATCGTCGCTATCTGGCTGCCATCGTTTCGTCTTCTGCTCCGAGGCATCCAGGGCTTTCCTGTATCCCCCGCTGCCGAAGATGAGATCCTCTTCCGACACTTCGAATGCAGCGCTTCTGTATCTTTTGCCAGGGTCGATGAGCTTCTTGCATGTAGGGCCTGCAAAATGGGCGAAATTAGTGAGTTAGAAAGATGAGAAGGATAGGCTGACATGGACGAAGCGAGGTCTCGTCCTTATCCAAATCAGGCCTGCAACAGCGTCAACTGCGCGCCACCGTCATAGAATGTCAAATACATACATGTCTTCCGTGAGTCGAAGCTCGGACTTCGTTAGATCCTCCAAGCATTCTGCCATCAAGACATTATTATGGACAAAACGTCTGAAAATCTATACAAACGTACCTTCGCATGCTTCATGTCCACATGCGACAATCATGGCATTACCAGAAAAGACTAATGGGATCGGTTACAATAGCAACGCCAACAAAGTAATAAGCATAATGTTACCTTCCCGACAGCCTCTACAGGAGTCCATGCCTTTTTCCCCGTCAACTTGGTCTCGTTTGAGTGCCCGCCTGCGAAATTCAGCTTTCATCTGACAAATGAACGATGATCAAATCTCAAATTAATGCTAGACGTAATCACATACGTCGTCAACAAATTGACGTCCTAGTTCTCGCCGTGCCCTTGAAATTTCTTTGTCTTTTTCATGCTGGGGCATTTTCGACGGGTCATCCAATGGATTATCTATACCCTACTAGGCGGTGAGAGCCTATATATGAAGTCGCATGGAAGAGAAAGACGCACTAGCATTAGAAAGGGGTGTCCACATATTTGGCGAAGTCGCAGAATAAGAACCTATTCCCGAATCAAGATCTCATAATAAACAAAGTGTTGATAAATACAAACCAAAATGTACATATGGCTACGTAACGGGCGATCAGTCGACTATCAGCTGGCAAAAAGGTCAAAACAGACTATTCTTCTTCCTTGCCTCTGGCTATGATTTCCCTGATTTTTCTTTCTACGCTTGCGGCATAATCATCGTATATCTGTCCGGCTTTAAATAAGTTATAAGTTAGAGCATGGTCCAAATTCTGCATGTCACCTTTCGCTCCCCCTCGCTGAATTCTAGCTCCACAATCTCGACATTTTTCGGAGGGAGTTCCTCTAAAATGAAACGGCCATCCTAAAGTGCGCTCAACTTATCTGACCGTGACATGAGATGGAAAATTATGCCCTACAAGTTTACTCATCTTGGTTCTCCGGAGCATTAGAGGATCAAGCCATTCATTAGCTCTCTTAGCTTATTGATTTATGTAGGGTATATGCATCAGACTTGTCGACTTGATCGAAGATATAACTAGCACTTACTAGCAGCAGCGGAGTCCCTTTTCTCGGTGCGCAACTAGACAACGAATCAAAATATATTCAACAAATGGAGGTAAAAAAAACTCACAATATGATTATTGAACAGATCCCAACTGTAATAGCCAGGCCGACAAAACCGAAGGTATGGGAATATATCCGACACACCATTGAATATGGGTGTACCAGAGAGACACCACCGATATTTCGCCTGCAGACGGAAAATACACTGTGCTGACTGCGTCATGCGATTGCGCACAACCTGCGCTTCATCCAGCACGACTCGATGCCATTTCATTTTTGCTAGGATACCACTGTAGCTCATTTAGCGATTGATAGGGCGGAAAAGGCAGACCATACCCCATCTCTGGCAACCAATCACTTTGATCCGAGGTGTCAAGATGACTAGGGAATTCGGCCGTTAGAGTTTGATACGATACCAAAATGACCTTGTGAGAGGTGTTATTGATGTATGTGCGAACAACGACTACGAACTTACGTCGAATTGCTTCAACACTTTAACTGTCTTCAGTTTATACTTGCCATGGTGAATGTGAACGCGTAAAAGGCCTTCCTGGCATTTAGTTTCTATTTCTTCTTTCCACTTCAAGAACATTAAATAACGAATTAATTATCTGTGGACACATACCTGACGTAAAAGTGAGGCCGGAGCAACAATCAATGTAGTCTTGCTGAAGCCGATTCTTTTGCGAGATTTAACTTTTACATTCTCTTTCTCCTCGGCTTCCTCGTCATGTTTACCATCCTCTTCTTGACTTCTCTGGCTTGAGTCTCGCTGATTTACCACCATAAGCCCAATAATTTGGACGGTCTTTCCGAGGCCCATTTCATCACTTTATGCACTGTAAGATTCGTTGGAGTAGGAAATACTTAACTTACGCGAGGATTCCCCCTCGGATTGTGATATCTTGTTCTTGTTTGAGCATCCTGAAGTAAAGTTAGGCAATTCGCCGCATAATCGTTCGACATACCAGCTGACGCCTATGATTTGGTGTTTCATGAGCTTAATTTCGAGGCCGGGGAACACCTCATGTGGACTATCAAATTATTTAATTTCGAAAGGTAGCGGTTAAATCATCACTCACGAGTTCAGCCCAAGTGCTTTCAACGCGTCTGGAAGCGGGAGACCTATTTTGGCATTCTCTGTTTGCATTTGGATGTTATTGTGCGGATTTCTTTTTGGCGACGCCTGAAATGCGTTAGGAAACAACCTGATTAATTGCGTCAACAATTGATCATATAAAATGGTCAAGAAGCTGGATTTCACGTTTCCATATCAAAAGATTGCAACGACTGTGTTGGATGTAGCCTTGGGTTGGATGGTTCGGCCCCTTGTAGACTAGTTGGCATAGCTAGACGCAATCAAGAACTCCAAAATAAAAAATCAACTATCTAAAACACGTACTTTCGCGCCTTTTCGAGGGACTCTTCCTTCTTTGTTCCTCAAGAGCCTTACGCTTTCTTAGAGGCATATGAGCACCCTCCGGAATACTGTCACTAGCCGGTGTAATATCCATAACTTGGAGATCATAGCCAGCCAAGACATTATCAAGAGCTAACAGAACGCGGCTCGCATTTGTGCAAGGCTTAGATTCTGTCATTGTGGTAACAAAGAATTGATAATTTACCCTGTTTACGACCATGGGCGCGTTATGGGGCCTTGTACCGTGTTGTTGTGCCATTGTATTGCAAGCCGTTCAAAACGCTCACGGTCTTGCTGTGCTTTTTTTGGGTTATACTATATTATCAGGTGGATATTCGATTTCTTTTATGGACAATCAGTTGCCTGTACAAGGGGACTTTGTCACCCCCTTCACCCGCATGAAAACCCACTGTATATTTTCAACATTTCGTTAGCTCGACGGCTGATTTGCGTGAAGGCTGGGAAGGTGGGTAGAAATGATTAGTTATAAAGACGAGAAGACGAGTTAGTGAGAAATAAAGAGCTCAAAGATGGGATGGAGTTGTAAGGAAAATTTTACGAGGGCTAAATGTTCTGTTAGACACCCTGTGCCAATAGTGACGAATGCAGGCTAAGGAACTGTCGGCACCTGAAGTTCAAACTGCGTTGTTATAAAGCTCGCAGACGCTTCTGAAATACACCAAAAACTGCTTAAACTATAAACCCACTTTAAAGGCTGATGTAACACCTGTTTGCAGTACTTACTACTAAGGCCTACGTTTTTGAAATTGGCTTAATCCATCAGGAAAGTGGGAAGATCAGTAAGTATGCCGTCTATATTGTCTAGAGCCATCTAGGAGAGCTAGCTAGCTCAGCTAGACTCGGCTAGACACCCTACTTTCGCGAGATCCCTATTTACTAGTCGGTATAAAGGCTTACTATAGATCTAGGGAGGCTAAGTAAGAAGGCTAGGGAGTCTACATAGTGGGTATAGACATTCCCAAATCCCTGATGTCATATAGGATTCCCAACGAATATATTTCACTTTCGTTTTGTCTCACTATCACCTTCAGCGTTGTGCTCTTCTCCCATTCCATCCATAGTGTCTTCACGGATTCGTCGATAGACTAATCATACATCTATATCATAATTGTCAACTTGAATTCTGAACGTGGAATCGAATGTCCCAGCAACATACCGACATCGGCATGGCATATTAGAGCCATTGCATTCAACACTTATGAAATTTTGTGCAGTCCCGGATAACTTCCTATGGTTAGTGCAGTCAGAAATACCCCTTACCGTAGAAAAAGGAGAGGTTCAAAGTGTCTCAAGAATAATTATGAGTGTTCAGGAAGCACCTAGCTAGTAATGTTAATTGACAGGACCAAAAATCACTCGAATATGACCGTGAGTGTGCCCCAGGGCCACAATCACCAGGTCAACATCGTTCAGCACCATTTTCTATAATACGAGTAAGGTATTACGTTTTCGCTATGTCCTCTGACTGTTGAACAGTCACTACAGTGCAATCAGGTACCATTATTTTCATCAACTTAGTTCTAGTGGTATGATTAACATGCCCCAGCTACAGAAGCATGATACGCTAATGAAGTATCTCAGACCCCATATATCTCGTGAGTGAGTAACGGTCCTTTTCCCTTTGCAACGAGATCCAGTGAAGCCTTTGTAAGCGGGACAAGTAATCGGTTTAGATTTGACAAATACTTCACCTCTTGGGAACATTGCTCTGTAGACTCCTGATGATCACATCAAAGTGACGCATCTCTTAAATAAATAACAGGAGGTGGGTTTACATTATATGGAACACTCGGTACCTCATATATCATACACGGTCGTCTTTGTAACACCCCAGTGGCGTGACACGGTAAGCGAACATCGCATTAAATAGCTCGTTAGTCGTTTCAACTGAGAACTAGGTGGCTTCCATGACAAGCTTCAAAGCTCGCGATCCTCAAGTTTCCACGCATCATCCCAACCCAAAGCAGACCGATCCCAGTTTCCGGGCTGTTGACCATGAGTGACCCAGCCAAGTATGTCCATAAGCACACCAGCAGCTCTCACGAAGATAGACCCGTCAACTTGGCTAATCCCGGGATGGGTCTCCTTCCCGTCCGGACCCCATGCTCCGATGATCTCGCCCTTCGCTAAGGTTCCGTATCTGGTCGCTCCATATAAGAGCGCACGGAGGGATTTCAGCGTGTGCGAGTCTGGTGCGTGAAGAGCATCCTCGATCATGGCCGGCCAAGGATTCCGACCGTTCGCAGCCAGGGATTCGGGATGGGCCAAGGGGGGAGGACGACTCGGAGGGATGGGATTGTCTGTATATGACATCACAAGGGTAGCATCTATTCTTGGTCGTCCACGAAGCATCAAAACTTCCCCCCACTCCTGGAGATAACGCCTAAACAAGGCTTTCTGGTGTTTGATACTTGGGAAATATTTGAGATATGAAGGGAGGAAGAGAGACGATGTGAGAAGATGCATCAGGAAGAAGTCGAGCCGCGGCTTTCGATTGGGTTTTCCAGATCCAAACGTGAGCAACGTGACGGCGAATATGAGTTCCTCGACACGGCCAGCTAGGGCTTCGTGAGTGTCGCCTGGGTCAAATTGTCCCAATATCCTATGCAATTCTGCGAGACGGGTGGCTCCTAAGTCCCTCCTGCGTTTACTAAGCAGGGCATCTGGTTCATAGGGAAGTACAGGGACAAGTTCAGGGCTATCGTAGATTTGACGCAATAGATACAAAATGGATGATCCGGTGCGCGGCTGTCGTCCTTTGTGTGGCAGTTCGGCATTTAAGACTATATTTGCATCAATAAACCTTTCGAGAGAGGGATGAATTTGATCGTCATTGACACCGTGAACGGCAGCCTGCGCTAATCCGGCAGCTACTTCGATTTCAAGGTCGAATTCGAGACCAAACTGGAGCTTAGTTAGGATAGGTTTGATATAAACGTAGATGAATGCATACCCCGACTTGAATAAAGGGGTGAAGGCTGATAATGGGCAATGATATAAACAAAAGTACGAAGAAATAAAAATAAAATAGACACGCACGCCCCATTACAAAGTCGAGTGAGCATATGTGCACCGTTCTCATTTGGGGCGGAAGAGAAGAAGTATTGTTCAACTGCCTTGCGAGCACCCATATCTGAAATCTTTCCAGAGAAAAAGGCTACCAATGCTTGATATGCCCTAGAATCCAATAAGCATGTCATCATACTTCGATCACTTGTGGACTTACTTCGCATTACCCAACCATTTCACCCAATTCTCATCGTTTATATCTCCGGGGTTAGGTGTACCTTCAGGAACTACGCCATTTTCGTTTAGATCAATCGGGCGTTGTATCTTCGCCTCTTTGTCGTAAATGGCTTCAAGCAGCGATGCGGGCGCCCCCAAGTCATACGCTGTCAGCACACTACAACAAACATGTGAAAACTGTTTAATAGTAGACATTCCCAACCGGAACTTACTGGTGACTGAGATGGTTATGCAGTCCAGCAGGACGGAAATAACAGTGATGACTTTCTTCATCGGTTTTGAGAAGCCTTTCAGCTGTAGCCTTTGAGGCTGCCGTCGCACCAGGAAGACTGAGAATTCCACGATTTATTTTAGAAGAAATGGGCATGTGTGAGAGGGTGGGTAGGGTGGGCGGGCGCATTCGCAACTAACCGGACTTTTAAATCATCCAGAGGTTTTTAGAGCGAGAGCGCGCGGGACCATTGTATTACGCGTATATGTCGTGTAATGACAAATACCATACAAGCCTACGAGAAGTCGGCGGATTGTGAGTCAGTGGGTACCACGTAAAATGTTGGTCATTAGATTTAGGACTTGCCTCATTTGGGGGCTTCGGCAAGACAAGAATCTGCCATGGACCCACACGCGCCCTCAACACTACTACCATTTATGGCAAGTGTTTTCGCAGGCGCGATGAAGGCTTATCTTTCTGTAGCTCGCTTGTCATATAATAGACAAAAAAACCACAGGGTGATCAAATTTGTCGATTTTATTGATATATGAAAGCCGATATATGGTAATAGAAGTTCTGAGAACTACAACGTCCGGTTCCTTAACCCGTTCTACCATTTTTTTTTTGGCAAGGTACAAATGATGCAGACACCCTTATTATTATTTTCTGCTCCCGTCTCCCTATCATGAAGCGCTCCGAATGGGGCCACGGCGGGCAGGGGAAATGTTAGTTGGCTAGGAATCCTAGGATAAATCGGTGCATCCAGTGTAATGCTTCTGAATGCATATGTCTAGCGATACACATCGGCTGCTTCCTCGACCGCTTCCGACCCCAGGGTGCTTCCAGCGGAATTGTGTTCTCTGAGTTCGATTCTGTCGATACTTTGAAAAAGCCGAAACCAAAGCTCAAATATTCTCCATGCACTCTTGCCTTGTCACGCTGTCAGGTTGAATGGGCTCGAATCAGTTCAACATGCTTTCATGACATGAAGAGTCTGCAATGGTCTCTGATATCCGTAGTAATCATGCCCGTTTCAACACCTCAGTACACCAAAGACGCTGCATGTGTGGTACTCACATTGGAACAGAGATATTCGTTGTCAGTGTAGATTCAGCTAATTGCATATGGCACTAACTGTCACGCTTTAGTGTCTAAGCGATGCTCCATGAGTCGGGTGTATGCGGAGAAACTCTCGAAACGCCAGTGCTCGGACCAGCTCGTCATACTTCTCACGAGACGAAGCGGGTAATATCTCAATTATTCGGGAATATTTTGCCACATTCCTTATCATCGTGCTGTCTGCTTCCTGAACAAATAAATGAAATTGTCAAAGTTGTACAGTGTCTACAATAGGACAGATTTCTGGCGCCATATATGCCAGTAATTACGGAAAGCCATAGGAGCGTCGCCTGTCTTACGATTACAACCGTTGCCCATGTTTATGGAGGCGTTTGACTCTTGCTGCGGCTACAAAGAGCCCTTATCTAATATCTACACCACCATTTTCCTGGCGGCGCCACCTGCGCGACTTTGGATATATAAAATATGACGTAACATTTGGGATTAAGGTCGGACATCTCCGGAGTTGTCACCAACCGGTTATAGGAGGTGTAGTTGGGCCGCATTTATTGGTATTCTGAAGGTAATGTCGAGCCTCTTCAAGACACTGCAGCGCATGTAGTAACTTCGTTTGCCCAAAGGGAGTCTTGCTTATTTATTGTCGTTACATATTCGATACACATTCACCACCACTAACCGTAACCTGAATGAAGCACCAGATTCAAGAACAATAGTTTAAAATAACATTCCGTGGAACGAACTTATCGCACCAGAAAGAATCCAGAGATACAGCTTTAGTCATTCTAATATGTTCCGCAATCTTCTACATGGAATTATAGACTCGAGTTAAGAATGCGAAACCACGTCTTCATCACCCCAGTCATATATCTGCAATATCCACAGACAATATGCGTTGCATACTAATGATACACCAGTGAATGGCGTAGCGATTAAGCATAAAAGAAAGCGGGTGCGGGAAAGCAAGACGTCACAAATCGAAAGGATATCTTCGTCTCCGCTTGAGTTCAGGATTGTGTTACAATGATTGAGAGTGTGAACGAGGACGTCGACAGAAATATCCGTCCGTACTGTTGTACATGAAGACTCTGGATCAAAAGATCGAGCTATAAGCACCAGAATCGTCCTCATTATAGCTCTTCCAGACCACAACAGCCCTACATTCGTCGCAGCCTGCACTAAAATTGCCCTAGTAGGACATATTCGTGGGGGGGAACGTAAGGCTTTGCCAGACTGAAAAATGGCGGCTACGTACCTCAAAATGGTCTCCATGAGGGATGAAATCACATCCAACTGGTCGATGTAATCTGTCAGGAATGTCTCGTCATCGAATAAAGCATTGAACCCGGCCAAATTATCATATAGTGGAAATGTATCAAAATCACTATGGCTCCTTAAGGATGCTGTTATTACTCTTATCTCGTCTATCACGACATGCAATATACGAGAAGAATTGTCTCTGAACCAGGTGTCTTGGTCTTGGTGGACACAATACATGAAAAGGCTCATTCGATCTCGACACAGGTCATCTGAGTCGGGTAACATTAGATAGTACCTGTTAAGGCTTCCGTTAACAGCATGTAAAGCGATGATGACACGGGCATACCTGGGTCTCTGTCGGTTCTTTCTGTGACGGTTTGGATCAGCAGGATGTATGTAAAGATATGATGGCGTGACGCACGGTTCCAACCAGAATTCAAAGTAGTCTCTGATGGCACTGAGCTCCTCTTCAGACAGCTGACGCACTTGGCATATTTCGTGTACGATATGCGCAAGGGTACGAATGAAATAATCATTTTGGTTCTCAAGGCACGATATATGTCGGGCGATTTGTACAATGAATGTAGTTGCAACCTCATTCCAGTTGGTGTTGTTGAATAACACCATCGAAATCCACCCGGCATAAATCGACCGACCCAAGACTTAATCGTCGGACAGGGGTAACCGGTATCACCAACATACCTATATTGGTACCTGATAATATATGCGACAATACATATAAGCTAGAGAATGAAAATGGTATCACCTCAGTCCGTTGTATGATACACGAGACTGAGGTGAGTAAAGATCGTTATATTTCACGCACATTGTAACTAATAATTGTTTATTAGTTATATTGTTATTAGGTACATAAAATATCAGTCCGTTGTATGATACACGAGACTGAGTTATATTGTTATTAGGGTTACTTTTCTAACAGGTTATGGGCCTTATTTCGTCCATCTGAAACATATTCAACAATTCAGCAATAACGACGAGTTGGATATTAACCCATATTCCCCAAATTTATTTTTGCAATGACTACCTCTGCAACAGCTTCTGCAGATGTCATTGCCCCCTCCATCGTCACTCTCCGTACCAATGTCACTTACTCTGGTCCCAAATTAGACAAATTACAATCTAACTATCAGACATGGCTTCGGGCCGCCACCTTGTTTATGACATTGACTGGTTTTCACGGTTATGCCAAGGGAACTATTGTGCAGCCCGGGCCTGAACACCCTCGTGCCCGCGCAAACTGGGAGAGCAACAATTCCCTTGCAGCCGCCCTCATTGCATCGACCATCGAACCCACTGAATGGGAATATATCGACCTCGAACTTGGGGCCAAGGCCTGCTGGGACACCCTACTCTCCCGTCACAAAAGTGAGGGTCCCATCCACCAGGTCCAGCTGCTCCAAACTGCTCTACTTACCCAGTTCTCCCGTGGCACCCCATTGCCCACTACCGCCGAAACTATTTGCGCTGCCGTGGACCGTGCCTATGATATGGGAGACATATCCCGGGACCTCTTCAAGTGTATTGCCCTCCTGAATGCCTTCGGCACTGACTTCCTACACTTGCGCTCCCTAGTCACCCGGGACATCTCTCAATCCACGACGTCTCAACCTTTTACTTCCACCCAGCTCCGTTCTTACCTGGATAGTGAACAGGCTCTGATGACCTCTGACAATACCAAACGCACCACTGGTACTACCTCCATTGCCCTTGCCGCCCTCCCTAAACCTGACACTTCTCCGATCTGTTCCAACTGCAAGCGGCGTCGCCATACTGCGGAATATTGCATTTCCACTGGTGGTGGCATGGCCGGGAAGACCATTGAGGAATCCAAACTGGCTCGTCAGCGTGACCGCGACATTAAATACCCCAAACCATCCACCTCCCCTTCCAACCCCTCCGGTCCCATCCCTAAACCGAAAATATCTGTCCGGATGCAGGGATCTGATGGCCAGATGTACTTCGCACAGATGGACCCCTCTGACTTGTCCATCGCTACCCCTGCTCCCACTAATTTTGTAGGCATCGTTCCTCCACCACAGAATCCTGGTTCTTCCCCAATGGAACTTGACAGCCTGGAGTATAATGGCTGGGTTGTGCTTGAGGAGGAGTTAACCACGAATGTTAATTGGAACACGCATACCCAATCACACCCTACAGCCCTAAGTGCAACCAACATACAACCATTATCGCAAACGAAGCGAACTACCCTATCTACGGATACACACCCCTTTTGGCTAGACAGTGGCACAACTGTTCATATATCACCAGAACAAACCGACTTCCTTACCTTAAATGCCATCACACCCCGCCCTGTAAAAGGATTAGGAGGTTCTTCCATTTTGGCCATTGGTGTTGGAGACATCAAAATACGAATAGGACGGGGTGCTCATATCACTCTAAAAAATGTTCTCTACATCCCTGATGCTATCGTCCGACTAGTATCAGTTCAATGCCTTACCCGGGACTCTAACCTCATTGCACACTTCGATAATCATTGCTGTTGGCTCAGCGCAAAATCCTCGAATTCTACTATTGCTCGCGGCTCCCTACTCAAACAAAAAAACCTGTACTCCTTAAACTTGCATTCTACCCAAGTGGAACACGCCCTCATTGCACAAAGGACACCTACACTCGAAACTTGGCACCGCCGCCTTGGACATGCCAATTACAAGTCAATCAATGATATGATTTAATTAGGGAATTGTAAAGTGATGATGTAATTGCAGTTGACTCGGGTTTGTCTGTGATTGCCCAAGGAGTGCCGGGGCTGTGTAAGAAGGCCCAAGCTATCGATGGCATGATAGCGTGACCCGTGTTCCCACGGAATGTATCTAGTATAATGCTGGACGCTCGATGCCGAATTTGAATTGGGTATGAGGGTCTACAAAGACGTGAGTAGGTCGAGTGTATCACAATGCTTCACGCCGCTGAGTAATCCCTACCTCAATAAATCAACGCACTCGTGAATTATAATTCCCAATTTTGGCAGAGTTAAATACTTCCGCAGCAACTTGTTAAACGCCTTGTCTTGGGATTTACTAACCATTCGCCCGTACATAGTCAACTTTATCATAAACGCAGCTTTCCTTGCGGCGTGGAGGATTGGCATCCCAATCCTTTCCAAACCGACTGCACAGTAATAACCGGGTTCAATTTCAACACTTGAAGATGTGCCTGCGACCACTCCCCAGTCCCCGCCGTGACTCTGATATGGGCTGAAGTTGACCGTGAAGCCGGAAGCTTTCTTTGCAATGCTAACTTTCGTTGGTGGGTCATGGCAACTCGTTTCTCCTTGGTACTGAAACCCATCGGATATGACACAGTAAATGATAATAGCATGTTTCACTCACCAGCTCGTCGACCCAAACCTCTACATGCTCTGCAGATAGTGGAATGTGCTGATCGTCTTCCGGTACTCGGTAACATAAATAATGTCCGGGTAAGTTACATCGCCATCGTTGTCGAAGCTTCACCCGGAATTTTTCCTTCATTCTTGTCTCAACGATCTGGTCCCATCGTTCTGAACGCAATACGCCCTGGGAAGCCAAGGGTGGTAGCTCCTCAATGTCTTCGAGAATGGTCTCATCCGGGACGTTGTGCATCTTGTAATTGTTCCGAGTCGTCTTGTTGGATTCACTAATAGACATTGGCACGAACCAGTGATATTTATACTGGTTGTATGCCGCGCATCCACGGCGCAGCAGTCAGATGGAGAGTCGGTTTTTAAGGCTTGTGCAGAATTCACACACTTGTTCATCAAAGCCCCCTTCCCCCTGAATTACATAGGTTTTGGAAAAGTCACAAGTTACCGTCCCACTTTCCTACCTTCCATGAGATTTTCTATCGCCCAAAGCACGCGTGGCAGCTAATAATAGTTTGACGAGTCGTCACCTCATGATGTAGTAACTCTAAACTTCTTTTGGCCGCTTGGGTTCATGGTCAGGGCAATTCGGCTTCTCTATCATTCGAGGAGTGACACCGTCATGGATTGTATGGACCGATTACTTCATGGGTCCTTCGAATTAGGTACTGTCAACACTTCAACGACGAGAAATCCAGTTTAAATAATTCTCTAATCTGACCAAACTTCCAGCACTCTGGCGGTGTCAAGTTTCACGATTAAGTGGACCCGGACCAGCTCAACATACTTCAGGTTTTCACGACACAAAGAGGGTAATTGTAAGGTCGTTGGCGTGACCTCACTATCAGTACAGACAGGACTAAGTTATCCTTGTTAATGCAGTATGATATGTGAAATACAAGTGGGAGAAGCTTCTGTCCTTTTAGCTACATCTAGGGGAGTGATTATATATCTTCACGGAACAATGGTGTGGCGGCATGAGACATGTGGAACAATGGCATCTACATAACAAAAGGCAACGATTCGGAGTCTGAAAGAACGAGGAGTTCCGGATTGTGGCCCGAGAACAAAGGCGATCGGATAGACAATGGAGTTGATCGAGTAGACAATGGAGTTGGTTCAGTTCTTACCATCTTGCATCCATGAAATATTTTGCATGTAGCAGTAGCCCAAGAAAGAAATTCCTGTGAGAAGTGTGAACGTCGTCGTACTGTTCGGGATTACGGTTGGAGAACCCCAAGTTGTTCCTTACCGGAAATGTCTTCAGACCCGGTTTTTTGGCATTTTGCCCCACTGATTGTCAACTTTTTGCGACCACTAGCCTTGAATAGAGGGGCCATGGGAAAGTGCCGCGCAGGGTGTCGCGACTGCCGCGAACACCTCAAAATGCCCTCAAACACGCATTTAACTACTATAAAATAAATATAGTTTTGTATATATTCTTCATAATATATCATCTGTCTACTGGGGCTCTGCTAATTTACTTTAAGACTGGGTTTTAATTTTTAAAATTGTGAATTAGCCACTTTTTTTAAGAGTATATATCATTTAAAATGGTATTTTGAGTATTAACGTTCAAAATATAGTTTTAGTTTGAAGCCAAAATGTATATTCGCGGCAATTGTCCACTTTTCGCGGCACAGATTCAATGTCGGAGTTTGAATGTTTTCAGTCAATATCTGCAATTCCTGACCCAAAGCACACTATATCTTTTGGTGACACTCTGATCAGTTTTTCTACTCATCCACTGTTATTGAGCATTGTTTCTTTCCAGTTATTCTACACTTCTGTGGAAAGGTATGTTAACTTTGGGAATTCGGTAAACGAGCGGCAAGGACTCAGGGCTATTAGTAAGCAGGTTACTAGGGTATATATGGATGAGACTTGTATTATAGTACTCATCCGTTTACAACGAGTTAACTGTTACCTACTCAGACAAACGGAAAGTTATATGGTCTAAGAACAGCGCCACTGAAAACTTAACAAGGTACTATCCTTCTTCTTAAATAGTTGTCTCTTTGATTAGGTTGGGAGTATCTGGATGATAGATTAAGACAGTGAGAAGTACACCTGCCAGGTCCTAGTTTGCTGTAGCCTTGTACCTTTTTCACTTATACAATGTGAGTGGCTTAAACTCTAAACTCTAAGGTGTAGGTCTAGTGTTTATCTGCTTTGGTCACTCCCACAGCAACAGATTACATTATACCAGCCAGGGATATATATGTACAAGCTCTAAATTCTTGTACTGTCTTCTGGTGAACTCCCTGGTGGTAAAATCTCATATTAGTCAAGAAGTACCATCTGTGAACATTTTGGATCTCTGTAGATGTGTACTTTGGAACTCTTGGCTTACTGGATCACTTAAACTACTTACTGGATCACTTACACTACTTACTGGACTTCCTGAAATTTACAGTATTCAGTTATTCCTCTTATTTTGGAATTGTTGGTCTTATATATTTCTCTAATGGTATATTATCATAATACCTTTTTGAACTGATTCTTATGTATTATTTATATAGTTTCTGCTCTATCATTTTCACAACTATTTGGATTTCATTCTAGGCCTGATATTGTCAATACTAAAGACTATGAACTAACAATATCTATTCCTGGAAAAGGTATGCCAAGTTTCCCTTAATGATTTCTTTATTTTACAGATTATATATGTAGTTGTTAGACTGTACCATCATGGACCCTATCTACCTAGGAGGATAGTCACAATTCATTGAATATAAAAGTTTTTATGAAAAACTCCTCATATTTTTAAGTGAGACTATTTCCTCTGGCTATGACTATATGTTTTAGGGGTTTATATTTCATTACCCCAAAATTTCATCTTTAAGACTTGTATACTCTTTTAAAATATGCACAAATGACATGGTTATACAAAATTATCTGGGTTGTTACCTAATATTTGGGATAAAATGCATTCTCTAGTATCTCTGTGACTTTTAAAATATCCACAATTGTCAGGGTTAAACAGGATTATTTGGGTTATAACTTAATCTTTGGGATGAGACACATTCTCTTGTATACATGTGAACTTTCAAATGTAGTTTATATAATTTAAATTTATTTGGTTTAGAAAGTTAACCAGAACTATATGGCCAACCAATCCATGTTGTGGAATTTATCCCTCAAAGGATAATCTATATACATATGTTTGTTTGACTAGCTTTTTCAGATACAAGATAAATATTAATATTTCCTTATTCTCCAGAGTATCACCTGATGGACTGAATTTGATTAGATATTAATTCTACAACAAACAATATAAATATATACACAGATGTCATGGTTATACAAGATTATCTGGGTTATGACTTAATCTTTGGGATGAGATGCATTCTCTAATATCTCTGTGACTTTTAAAATATCCACAAACAACATGGTTAAACAAAATTATTTGGGTTATGACGTAACCTTTGGGATAAAGTGTATTCTCTTGTATATTATGCAAACTTTCAAATGTAGTTCATATACTTTAAATTTATTTGGTTTAGAAACTGTTAATCAGAACTATCTGGCCAACCAATCTGTATTGTGAAATTTATCCCCAAAAGGATAATCTATATATGTTTGTTTGACTAACCTTTGTCAGATACAAGATAAATATTAATATTTCCTTATTCTCCAGAGTTTTGCCTGGTAGACTGAATTTGATTAAATATTAATTCTACAGCAAACAATATAAATATGTATACTTGAGTGGATAAATAACTTTTAAAGTTGTTGGTTATTCTCCAAAGGAAACAAATGTTCACAAAGGAAACCAACATTTACAAAAGGGAACAATGGTTACAAATGGGAATAATGGCCACAAAAGGAAGACAGGTCAGAAAAGGAATGACAGTAGAGAAAGACCAAAGGAACAACCATTATAAAAGAGAACAATGGAATAATGGTTCCAAAAGGAACAATGGCTACAAAGGAAACAACAGTTACAAAGGGAACAATGTTAAAAAGGATAAACAGTTACAAAAGGAAAAATGGTTACAAAAGGAACCATGGTCAAAAACAGAACAACAGTTAGCAAAGGAAGAACAGTTCCAATGGTTGAATTGACTGTCAACTGCAAGTAATTACTGTGGTCACCTGATTTATTTATTTGATTTAATGTATTTAATTTTGATTTACTGGATTTTACTTTGATTTACTGTATTTTATTGTGATTTAGTGTATTTTATTTTGAATTTTATTTTGAATTTTTGAATTTTATTGAGTTATTATATTGTTTTTGGATTTATTGAATTTTATTTTGATTTATTTTATTTTATTTTCAATTATTGTTTTTTGCCCTTGATTTATCAACATTTTATTTTGATTTATTTTATTTTATTTGAATTATTCTGATTTTATTGATATTTTCCCAGAAATCCTTATAGACCTCCTCCAGGGATATGTGATCTTTCTCCAGAGAACTGGTATTGAAATACCCCATTGAAGGGTGTGGGAAATAGGCATGTGAAATTCATTAGGCACAGCCATGAAATTCTTCTGGAAAGGTCATGGGAAATGTGTGTATGAGGGGTGCAGGAAATTCATCCAGCAGAGCTGTGGGAACAGTGTCTATGAGGGGCATGGGAAATTCACCTGGGAGAGTCATGGGAGATGGGCACAGGAAATCCATCTGGCAGGGCCATGGGAAATGTGATCTTGAGGGGCATGGGAAATACTACCACACATGCAACAAATACTCCCGCAGTGTCACAAAATACTCCTACATACATATTACCAAAAATGCTCTCATATGTACAACAATACTCTGGGGTGGCATGAAAAAATACCTCTGGGCACATGACAAAATACTCCAGCACATGTAAAAATACCACCACGCATGACAGAATACTTCTGTGCCTATTACAAAATACTCCCACAGTGCCATGAAATACTCCTGTGAGTGCAGAAATGCGCCTATGCTCACTAATAAGAGACTTTGGGCACTAATGCACCCTCAGCTTAGTCACACTCTCCCACAGGGAAGTATTTGGTGCTTCATGCCCTCACATAGCAGCACCTAAAACACAGTGCCAAAAATACTCCCCCATGAGTGCAGAAAACACCCACAGTGTGATGAAATACTCCCACAAGTGCAGAAATACTCCCATGCTCAGTAATAAGAGAATTCAGATGCTATGTAATGCACCCTTATCAGGACAACTCGCCCTCATCAGGATTTCTGTACTCTATTAGAACAATTTGGGTTCTCCGTGTTAAGAACTGAAAACTGACTTATGTTGGTAGGCTGACAGGGACTGATCAGAAGGACTTGGCTTCAGCTTATGTGCTGTGCCCTCGCAAATATCTGTCAGGTGTCCTTAAATTTCGGACAGGTGAAGACTAGTCCTGACAAGTACCTCTCGGTGAGTTACCAATTGGGACTGAAGGATAAGTCGAGTGTCAGGCCAAGGGGTCGGGGACTGAGAGTGGGTGAGCGCACGTGAAGGTGGAAGGCGGAATACTTAGTATGCGACTGCTAGAGATGTATGAGGGTATTCTGAGTCGATATTCTGATTGCCTAGTAACTACAACTACAGCGGGTTCATATACAAATGTTCGGCATCTAGAAAATAATAACTAGAAGAAGGGTGGAAAACATTATTGACAAATAAGCTTGACTAGGAACGGGAAGGTTACAATTAGTTCGGAGGCCATGAAATAACCGAGAGCAGGATTACAAGAAAAGGAAATAGTCCGAGGGTTACAAGTATATATAGACATATGTGAAACATAGAGTAGAACAGATCGTCATAATAAAAAGGGATGTATCAGAGTTTAACCAGATAGTACAAGTATATTTTGATGGGGGTATAAACGGAGTTTGATCACTGTGAAAGCATACGTTAGCATCGGGAGTCCGATGGTTTCCGATGTGATGACTTGAATGCTAACTTGAAACATCGATAGGTGGCAATAACCTTGGGGACCATCAGGTTGCGACACAGTCGTAACACTCCGCACCCTCACACCATGCCTAAAAACACCCACCACCCACCATGCTCCTTTTACTTAGTTGATGATGACAAACTTAGGAACTGTTACAACTGTGTCACGACCCAAAGATACCCGACAATGCTATCACCTCAAGTTATCATCACATCATCATATTAGCCACCATTGGTAAACCTGACACTGATGTACACTCTCATGGCAATCAAACCTTGCTACAGCCCCTGTCAAATTATACTTGTTGTTAAGTTCCGAACAAAGGATAAGCTCTGAGGAAGTCCTGCAGAATGTTTCCAGTACTTATTCTGAACACACACTTTTTCAGGAATTGTCCCACGGAGTCCCCGGGTAATAGTCTGGGGATATTAGTACAAGGTGTATCAGAATAATTACCAGAAATTGTACCACCGAGATGGACTTGGCTTCAGCTTATAGGCTGTGCCATTGTACACTCATTCAGGTGTCCATATTTCGAGCTGACAGAATGCAGACAGGAAGATGTAGATTCTGGAGTTTCCATGGGAGTTCCGGGAATCAAGCATGCAGACAGACAAGAGGAGCAGAGACTGGATCAGGGGTGTAACTTGTTTGAGAGTGTAACTTGTTTGAGAGTGTAACTTGTTTGAGAGTGTAACTTGTTTGAGAGTGTAACTTGTTTGAGAGTGTAACTTGTTTGAGAGTGTAACTTGTTTGAGAGTGTAACTTGTTTGAGAGTGTAACTTGTTTGAGAGTGTAACTTGTTTGAGAGTGTAACTTGTTTGAGAGTGTAACTTGTTTGAGAGTGTAACTTGTTTGAGAGTGTAACTTGTTTGAGATTCAAACTGGATTCTAAGTACATGAATATAGGAGACTTATATAGACTGTGAAATGTAATAATACCAAATCTGGTATTAATGAGGGGCAGAACTATTAAACATAAAACAAAACAAGTAAATACCAAACTAGGTATTAGGGACAGAATGGAATGGGAGTGGGGTCTGAAACATGACAGGTCATTAGACCATAACTGGAGTGGGACTCAGTTAGAAGGCTCGAGGAGTCTGGGTAGAGTCTGGGGACTTGATGCATGAGACAATGTCAGGTATAGACAGGTTGGATGTGCAGGGAGTCTGGCAGAGTCCAAGGACTGGTGCATGAGACACAGGGTTAGTGTTAGGAACAGAAAACTGACTGATGTCAGTAGACTGATGGGGACTGAATGGAAGGACTTGGCTTCAGCTTATGTGCTGTGCCCTTGCAAGTTACCATCAGGTGTCCTTAAATTTCAGGTGGGTGAAAACTAGTCCTATCAAGTACCTCATGGTGAGTTACCGATTGGAAGCTGAAGGATAAACTGAGTGTCGGGTTGAGGGATCAGAGACTGAGGGTGAGTGAGCACAAGCAGAGGCAGAGAGTGGGATACTTGAAGTGAGACTATGAGACATGTATATGAGTGTTCTGAGTTGATATTCTGATTGTCTAGTAACTACATTACAGCAGGTTTATATATGAGTTATCGGCATCTAGAAACTACTAATTAAGGAAAGAGTGGAATTACTATTGACAAATAGACTTGACTAGAAACTGGAAGGTTACAATAAGATTGGAAGCCACAATTAACTGAGAGCAGAATTATGAGAAAAGGAAATAGTCCAAGGGTTACAAATATATACAGGCATAGGTGAAACATAGCGTGGAACAGATCATCATAAGTAAAAGGGGACGTATCAAAGCATAACCAGATAGTACAAGTATAACTTGACAGGGGCATAAACGGGGTTTGATCACCATGAGGGTATACATCAGTGTCGGGTTACTGATGGTTTCCGATACAATGACTTTGGCCAGTAACTTGAAGTGCAGGTGGACGATAGTATCATTGGGACCACTGTGGGTGTGGGAAAGTCTCCTTAGTGTTTACTTTCCAATCACACTCATAGGTATGTCTTTACAGTTGAATATACTTAGTGTTTACTTTCCAATCACACTCACAGGGGTGTTCTGCAAAGTGTTATTCAACTGTTTCAACACAGATGTGGACTTGTTGTGAAATGAGGCTTACGCATGCTCTAAGATGTAATACAATTGGGAGTCAGTGAGAAGCATTTGATTTATGGGTATCTCCATCCGGAGACGTATAAATACATTCAAACTACTAAGAGCTACCTCAGTCGATTCCTATCCACCCGTTGACTGAGGTACACTTTCTTTCTCTCTTACCATCAGAACTAGATACTCATTACACTTAGATATAATGATTGTTACAGGTATATTGTAATAGGGTCTTGATTTATAATAGGACTTCTATGTTGTCCATAGTCTATGTATGTTTTCCATTCAATGTTGTTACAATATTTTTTGGCAGTCACATGATCCTTCACGTGATGTGTCCTTTTTTTTTTTTGATATATTTGTATCCCATTTCAAGCAACAATGGCTAACTGCGGCTAGGGGGTGAAAAGGCCCCAGAGAAACTATGCTACAGTGGTATGAAGTCCCGAGTGAGCTACGTATGTGAAAGGGATTTTAGTAAGCAAAGGGGGGGGCATGTAGATATATACATGGTACAAGCTTAGGAACCCTTGCTACGCTGCGGGGCGATCGCTTTGCGACCGGCCCCCACAACTTCGCTGCGGGCTCCAGCTTGTTGGGGGCTTCGCCCCCCCAAACCCCCCCGCGTCGACAACTCTTAAGTATTTCTGAGACTTATTGTTTGAACGGAAAGTGTTCAGAGAACGGAGAGAGTGTTCAGAGAACGGAAAGTGTTCAGAGAACGGAAAGTGTTCAGAGAACGGAAAGTGTTCAGAGAACGGAAAGTGTTCAGAGAACGGAAAGTGTTCAGAGAACGGAAAGTGTTCAGAACGGAAAGTGTTCAGAGAACGGAAAGTGTTCAGAGAATGGAAAGTGTTCAGAGAACGGAAAGTGTTCAGAGAACGGAAAGTGTTCCGAGAACGGAAATGTTTGTAGAACAGAAGTGTTTGTAGAATGGAAAGTGTTTGTAGAACGGAAAGTGTTTGTAGAACGGAAAGTGTTTGTAGAACGGAAAGTGTTTGTAGAACGGAAAGTGTTTGTAGAACGGAAAGTGTTTGTAGAACGGAAAGTGTTTGTAGAACGGAAAGTGTTTTGTAGAACGGAAAGTGTTTGTAGAACGGAAAGTGTTTGTAGAATGGAAAGTATTTGTAGAACGGAAAGTGTTTGTAGAATGGAAAGTATTTGTAGAACGGAAAGTGTTTGTAGAATGGAAAGTATTTGTAGAACAGAGACAGAAATTGTGGAAACCATGCAAAGAAGGGAAAGTGTTTAGAGAACAAAAATTGTGGAAACTGTGAACGGAACTGTGTAAAGAACGGAAACTGTGTAAAGAACGGAAACTGTGTAAAGAACAGAAAGTGTTTAGAGAATGGAAATAACAGTTACAAAAGGAACAATGGTTACAAAAGAACAATGGTTACAAAAGGAACAATGGTTACAAAAGGAACAATGGTTACAAAAGGAACAATGGTTACAAAAGGAACAATGGTTACAAAAGGAACAATGGTTACAAAAGGAACAATGGTTACAAAAGGAACAATGGTTACAAATAGAACAATGGTTACAAATAGAACAATGGTTACAAAAGGAACAATGGTTACAAAAGGAACAATGGTTACAAATGGATCAATGGTTACAAAAGGATCAATGGTTACAAAGGAAACAATGGTACAAAGTAAACAACACTTAAAAAGAACAAACAGTTACAAAGGGAACAATGTATAAAAGGATGAATCATTACAAAAGGAAAAATGGTTACCAAAGGAACAATGGTCACAAATGGAACAATGGTTACCAACGGAAGAATGGTTCCAATGGTTGAATTGACAGTCAGTCAACTAATTAATGTGGGTAGCTGATTTATTTATTTTGATTTACTTAGTTCATCATGATTCATGTATTTTATTTTGATTTATTGTATTTTATTCTAATTTATTGAATTTCACTTTAATTTACTGCATTTATTTTAATTTATTCCATTGTATTTTTATTTAATGTATATTATTTTTATTTTAGGATTGCTGTGATCAGAGGACAAAAAGAGAAGGAAAGGGGACACGCACCTCCGGGAGGACAGACAGGAGGCCAATCAGATGGGGGAAGAGAGAAGGAAACAGTACACACACTCATTGGAGGAAAGAGAGAGGAGGTCAATCAGAGGACAAAGAGAGAAGGAAACAGCACAGGCACCCTGGAAGAAAGAGAGATGGGGCTGATCAGAGCAGGATGGAGGAAGAAGGAAATGGTACATGCACCACCTGGAGGCAAGAGAGGCCAATCAGAGCAGGATGGAGAGAGAAAGAAATGGTACACACACCATCTGGAGGAAAGAGAGAGGGGCCCATTCAGAGCAGGACGGAGAGTGAAGGAAATGGTACACACACTGGCTGGAGGAAAGAGAGGAGGACAATCAGAGGAGGATGAAGAGAGAAGGAAACTGTACACCCACCGCCTGGAGGAAAGAGAGGAGGACAAAGGGAGAAAGACAGGCTACATGCAACTCCTGGAGGAAAGAGAGAGGAGGACGATTAGAAGAAGACAAAGAGAGAAAGACAGGGTACACGCACCTCCTGGAGAAAAAAGGGAGAGGGGAAGGGTACACACTCACTGGAGGAAAGGGAGAGGAGGACAATCAGAGGAGGGCAAAGAGAGAAGGAAAGGGTACACGCACTCGCTGGAGGAAAGGGAGAGGAGGACGATCAGACAAAGAGAGGAGGAAAGGGACACGCACTTGCTGGAGGAAAGAGAGGAGGCCATCAGAGGAGGACGAAGAGAGAAGGAAAGGGTACATGCACTTCCTGGAGGAAAGAGGGCCCATGAGTGGAGGACGAAGAGAGAAAGAAAGGGTACACACACATCCTGGAGGAAAGAGAGAGGAGGCAATCAGAGGAGGACGAAGAGAGAAGAAAAGGGGACACGCACCAACTGGAGGAAAGACAGACAGACAAAGAGAGAAGGAAAGGGGACACACATCCTGGAGGAAAGAGGTGAGGACGATCAGAGGAGGATGAAGAGAGAAGGAAAGGGGACACGCACCAACTGGAGGGCCAATCAGAGCAGGGTGCACGCCCAATTGGGCACAAATGGGGCACAGCGCGTTGCGAACAGGCGTGGCGCGTGCGCGCGTTGGCAAACGGAACGCGCTTTGCCGGTTTGTGCCCGAGTGGGCGGGCAGGCATGTGCCCATGGATGGGAGTGTGTGCGCCGTGGATGGGAGTGGGTGCGTGATGGATGGGTACGCGGTGGATGGGTGCGCGGCGGATGGGTGCGCGGTGAATGGGTGCGCGGCGGATGGGAGCGGGTG